>PISX010019096.1:0-38954 GCA_004024625.1 Mellivora capensis
CACTGAGCCACCCTGGCACCCCAAAGTAGACCTATTTTTAGTGTTGCTACAGTGTTAAAAGATTGGAAAGTAGGCTTTCAGTCTACCAAATGCTGTGCACCACTGTGGTCTCCTGCTGTGGAAAAGGATGAAGCTGAACAGACGGGAGAGAGTGAGTTCCATTCTTCCCAGAATCCTATGATATTCCCCTGAAAGTAAATTTTGCTTTTTTTTCCTCTTCAATCTTCCTCTCCTCAGACATATGTTGACTGAGTTTGATTTCTCTCAGACAGTAATCTGTTTTAACACTGTTCTTCTCTTTTCAAATCCAGAGGAACCTTGGGATTTTTCATATTGAGTTCTCCTTGGGACAAATAAAATGATTTCGAGGTACCATAATTTATGCAAAGCTTATACTCCTAGGGGCGCCTAGGTGGCTCAATCAGTTAAGCATCTGACTTTTGATTTTGGAGGTCATGATCTCAGAGTCCTGGGATCTAGCCCCACACTGGGGTTTGCTCTCAGCACAGAGTCTGCTTAGGATTCTCTCTCTTTCTCTCTCCCTCTGCCTCTTCCCCCACTCGTGCTCTCTCTCTCGCTAAAATAAATAGATAAGATCTTTTAAAAAATAAAAATAAATAAAAGCTCACATTTCTTGGTGAGACTAAACAGTTCAGAAACTGGATGCCTAGGACCTGACTTGTTTCTGATTTTAACTGTTTCTACAGTCCTTTTTACAACTATCATCACATTATTTGTATGTTTAAAAAAATGTTTTATCCTGGACATCTAGAAAGGTACATAGTACCTTGTAGGCACCTAATGAATATTTGTTAAGTTAATTAACCTTTGAATAAAAGGTGTGTTCTAGTGCTGATCTTACTTTCCCCCCTCCCAACTCATAATGAGACACAAGTGAGTATGTGATTAGAAATAATCTCTAAGCTCAGGACAGATTTCACCGTAGTTAAAGCACCTGTTTCATTCAGTATGCATTTAGATGAGGTGGATAATAGCACTCAGATAATTATGTCCTCTACTCAGGCTCCTGAGACACTCACACTATTGTGTCATAAAATTATTGGGATATGCAAAGTGTCCCACTGCCAGTTGGGATAAAATTCCCAGCACTGTCTGGCAGTCATGAAAAGCAAGACGTGTCTTTCTCAAATGACCAGCCTGTTGAATTTGGTATTCATCCTGACCCATGAGTAATAGGAAATAAGTGATGGTACATGAAAGTAGAACCCTCAGTTAAGCCTTGTACCTGATCACTGGGGTTCGGGGATTACACTGGCTCAGCCATGTATTTTAACTCAGCACAGATGAGTCAAGATTGTTAATTTGTGCTTTGCCCGAATCACACACTTACATGTCTGTGTGAAATACATCAAAACGAATCTGTTTTGGAGAAACACAAGAGATGGTTAAGGAAAGTGGTAGTATAACAGTAACCCATGCATGTAATCTCTGAGAGTTAAATCCATAGAATATTAAACTCTGAAAAGAAATGAATTTAAATAATAAATAGTTTAAGATAGTCACCCACTTAGTTAAGTATCTTGTATGTAAGTACTCGATACATAGTCATTGAACAGAGTTTGTGTGTAAAAGGTCTTACTTTCCCAATCGTGGAAAACTTGGAGTAACGTGAGTTGCCGCCTGCTCGCTGGAGGAGAAACTGGTGTAATCTAACAGTCTCCGAGAAGCCAATTTTAGCACATGCTCTCTCTCTGCTCGGCTTTGGAACCACATAGACATGGATTCACTTCCAGCTCCACTCGTGAGCTGTGTGAACTTGGCCAAGCTCTTTAACTTTACCAAATGTTGATTTCCTCAAATAGTAAAATCAGATTAATCGTTGTACCTATCCCATATGTACATGATGATTTAGTGACGTGGATACAGTCACCAATGCTTGAACCTGAGATATTTATGTACCAGTTGTTATTTCATTATAATTGTTAATATCATGTTCCTGACAGCTGGCGAGAATGAGTGAACCATGATTGGGATGTAAAAGACGGGAGTGTAGTCCCCGCTGCAGGGTGGCGGGGTCACCCTGGGGAGAGAAACTGGTGAGCTGGATGTGTGGGACAGTGATGACAGATGGTCACGTAAAAATCTATCCTCAGATGAGACTTAAGTGTTGGTTTTTGCATGGTTCTATGGTAGAACTAAATGTAAGTGCTTGAGTTTAATAATATCAAAAGCTCTCCAAAGGTTCTTAACTGCCTAAAGGCAGCTTTTAATTTTAAACACTGAGAAAAGTCAATCAGCCTACACCTAAAAATATGCATTGGGATGTGTTTTGCATGCATTAAAGCCTAATTTCACATCTCACCAAGTTTAACTACTTTTTTGCTCAACTAGTCTCAGAGTCTGGGTATTTTATTTATTTATAATAGATCACATAGGTTGTTCAAACTCACACAAGCCTGCATTAAAGAACTATCCTCCTTATTTGTATGCATGCTTTCAGCAATGTTGTTTCCTTGAGATATTTTAAAATATAAAGGCTTTCATTAGAAACTTAAGGAAAGTTATACACTATAAATAAATTATCTCTCAGCCCATTGGGGAAAGCAAAATCTAACAGAAAGGAAAAGTGAAATTTTATTAAAATATATTCCTATTACATCATAAATCGTCTATATTTTACATAGAATATTATTGGCTGTATGATTACCAAAGTAAAATTAAAATGACATTTCTATTTGTTCTGATACAGGGAACATTTCAGCATGCAGAGCTCTTGTTTTGTAAGCCTCATTGGTATTGCTTAGTTTTGCTTGAAGACTTTTTACAGGAGAATTTCATCCTTTAATTTGTGTAAGTCGACAGGCTAGTTTATTTGTGTATGTGGATATTTAAAAACTGTAAGTGGGAAACGAACACCTGCAGATCAGGGAAAAAAGAGAAGGCATTGCTGGTGATGTTCTTCTGCAGATTTTTTAGTGTGGGGTTCAGGGCAGTGGGGGACAAGGAGTTAGATTATAGCCCCGTGTGCTGGAGTTGGTGTCATTTGTTATCACCGAGAGCCCTGCCTACCAGGGATGGGACTTAACTTGAAGCTACCACAGAAATCGCTGAGAGGCTAGTTCAGTGAGTTCGATTCTTAGCCCTACTTTGTGGGGTTAACTTTAGCTGTTATAAAGGTCACTTTTTTGATCCATCCAGTTTTGGAGAGGAGCATAAGCAGATAAGCAGGACATAATGCCTGAGGCAGTGAAACAAAATATTTTACTATAAAAAATAAATACACAAACCAAAACAACAACAAAAAAAGAAAGAAAGAGGGGCTCTACCGGTCCTCCCAAAAGATTGTCTTCAGTGTGATGGTGGGATTCTTACCCTTTAATCCTCCCTTCTGGCCAAAAATCTTTCCACAACTTTCTTGTAGCTTTCTTGGCATAAAAGGATATAGTTCAAGCAAAGGTGAATTGTATCCCCTCCCAATCCTAGTGTTGTATCTGCTGGTCACGCTTTCAACTACGGCTGCAACTATTATAACCGTATTTTATTCCTTTATGTCTTTGAAATACTTGTCAATTTCAGGAATCTAAAGTAACAAGAAGTTTTCTCTATTTTCTTTAATAGTGATATTCCTGTGCCCCCTTTGGAAGTTTTCGGGAAAGTCTGTCTATTTTTACAGAACTTGTACAGGGTCCTACTTTAGAAAATTTTTGGAATAAAATAGTATATAGAAATTTCCTTTTTCTTGAAATGGGAAATGCCTTTGCTTTCAACCTTATCCCCTGGGAGTGATGGGGAAATTACTGGCTCTGGGCAGATGCTAGTAGTAATGGATATCAGAGTAGATGCAGCCATACACGAGATGTTCTGGATGCTGCTGTGCTACATCAGCCCTCTTTTTTCCTGAGCTACATGAGAACATTTAAATCTTTTTTTTTTTTTTAAGATTTTATTTATTTATTTATTTATTTATTTGACAGAGCGAGAGAGCATAAGCAGGCAGAGCAGGAGGGGGAGAGGGAGAAGCAGGCTCCCCATTGAGCAGGGAGCCCACTCAGGCCTCAATCCCCGGGATCACGACCCGAGCAAAGGCAGTCGCCCAACCAACTGAGCCACCCAGGCACCCCTACACGAGAACATTTAAAGGTGTGCTGTTCATAGGCTCAGGCCATGGGCCAGCATATACTTGCAATAGTCAAACATAATGAAGGAAAAATAGCATTCTTGAGAACACATATTGAGATCTTTTATTCTTTCTTTTTTTCTTTCTTTCTCTTTCCTTCCTTCCTTCCTTCCTTCCTTCCTTCCTTCCTTTTTTTTAGTAGACTCCATGCCCACTGTGGAGCCCAATGAGAAGCTTGTACTCATGACCCTGAGATCAAGGCCTGAGCTGAAATCAAGAGTCTGACAATTAACTGACTGAGCCACACAGGCACCCCCAAATTGAGATTTCTATCTTTGGCTTAAAGTTTGCACTGCCTTATCACTATCTTAGTTTACACTTTTTTTTTTTTTAAATGGGTCTAATCCATTTTCTATCGATAAAAAGCACATATGGTCTTTCTAATGATTACTGATAGTGGTTTATTATTATTACGGAGCTCACCAGATCTCAGGAGAGTTTGGTGGAGTCAGACTGCTTCAGCAAATGGTTTGGTTTCAGCTTGTCTTGGTGATGAAGCTTTGTAATTTGGACCAAGAAAGCTTACATTTACTGCTCCTGCTGTGCTAAAAAAGACCCATGCAGCTTTGATGAAAGTCTCACATCCAGTTGGCCCAAGACGTCCCAAGTAACCATTAAGCAGCTAAATGCAATGGTAAACACCTATAGGCATTGCTAGATAGATGTGGGTGTACAAGTGCTCTAGACAAAAATCTGAAATCTGGACTTCCCTGAAGGAAGCCAACAGTGCCTATAAAAATGAGTTCATCAAGGTTTTGACTGCTTGTGTTATATTCAGATAACAGAATTTTCCTGAAAGTTTAAGTTTCTTCTTGTGGATACCAAATAAAATGAATTTCTGGAAAAGTCTCTTCTAGGCAGTCTACATAGAACTACTCTCAGGAAGTAGAGAGCTTTATGCAAATGCAAAGTATTCACATATTAATATCTTAAGAGCAAGGATTATCTTAATTGTAATTCTGATGTATCTGGTTTAATGCTACAAAATGCTACAATCTACTTCAGTTAACTAAGAGACTTATAAACTAATTTCTTACAGTGTTTTAAATATTCAACAATCTACATTGCCATTATTTAAAGATGAAAAGAGGGAGTTGTTTCAAGATTAAATGTTAAAAGATGCAAACTAACATGCTCATTTAATTAAGGAAGCATGCAGATGAGCATGTGGGAAGAATATCAACCTTAACATTGTGTTTTATATGTTGTATCCTCCACTAGTTTTCATCACAGCCTCATTATCTGAAACTTCTCTGTTTCTTTCTAATTGAAAGAACACCTGCTCTTCATTTCTTATTGAGTTTGCTGTTTTCATTTGCTCTTTGTAACATCTCGAAGGACCAATTGCCAGATTATATCCTTAAAATTGCTCCTTCAGCATCCTGGATAGGCAATTATCTTGGAAAGGGGAAGTTAAGTCAAAGTGTTCAAAATTTGTGCCTGTGGTTTTTTTTAAATATGACCCCCCAGAAGGAATATGCCTCTTTTAGGAAGATACATTGTAACATGAACTCCCCACTATTCACAGAACTGGCATGAGATTGTACAGGAGATTCACATGTCTGGCATGACAAAATATTCTGACAAAACCCAAGAAACAATTAGAAACTGTGTGGAGGTTTTGGATTTCAAAACTAATTTTGATTAGCAAGTATACTGTGTATTATGTAAGCGATTATACTCCCAGACACATCAAAGTTAGGTGAGTCAAAATGAAAACAATCAATAAACCTCAATGAATGTTAACTTTCAAAACATGAAAAAAAGAGGCAGGGTTGGGATTTTAAATTTTCCTGTGAAGTAAAGTAAATGTTTTAAAATAACAAACCTCGGGACGCCTGGGTGGCTCGGTTGGTTGGACGACTGCCTTCGGCTCGGGTCATGATCCCGGAGACCCGGAATCGGGTCCGGAATCGGGTCTGCATCCGGCTCCCAGCTCCGCGGGGAGTCTGCTTCTCCCTCTGGCCTTCTCCTCACTCATGCTCTCTCACTGCCTCTCTCTCAAATAAATAAATGAAATCTTTAAAAAAAAAATAAATAAATAGCAAACCTCTTTGTAAAGAGTGTGCTGTTTAGACTATTATTTTGCTTATTCTTCTATGATAAAAATAAAACAATCACATATTCATTTATTTAACACTGACAATATTTTCGATGTCCAAAGAAGAAAAATAAGTAAAATTAAATAATTAAATTACAGATCATTCATATAGTAATGGGTGATTTTTAATGTCATTTTTGGTGCCTGAATTTTATTATATATAAAAATAGACTTTCTTTTTTAAATGACTGATTTTTTTTGCTAGAGTAAAAGTCATGAAAGGCTAATGTGAATACACAAAACTTCTTTTAGTCAATGGAATTAAACAGGGATAAATTGTATTATTTATTTATTTATTTATTTGACAGATCACAAGTAGACAGAGAGGCAGGCAGAGAGAGAGGGAAGCAGGCTCCTCGCCGAGCAGAGAGACCGATGCAGGGCTCGATCCTAGGACCCTGAGATCATGACCCGAGCCGAAGGCAGAGGCTTAACCCACGGAGCCACCCAGGCGTCCCCAGGGATATATTTTAAAACAAAAGTGTGGGAACTTATGCAAATGATAAACTATCTGTATTCTTAAAGATCACAGCTGAACGATAACAGCAAAATTATAATTCCGTATTGTTAAAACCATTCATAGCTGCAAATGCTTAGATTTATTTTTGCCAGAGAAATTTCATCCCTACGGAAAGGTAGACTATATCGTCTCCTTTTATTAGAGAATATCCCAGTAATTACAAATTTTGAGTTTACCATTTTCTCAAGACCTATAACATCATTATTTTTTGCAGAATGGAAAGTTGTTGGGGTTCATGTCAAACATCTTGATTTTTTGCTGTAGGAATCCTCTATAAATTATTTAACAAATATACAGAGATTTCTATATAACCATGAAATTAGAAATCTCTGTAGGAAAGGACATTTAGGACTTGTAACATTTTTATGTGTAAACTGATATGGCAAAGTAAAGTGTTAGAAAAGTACTAGAGAGCATTTTAACTAATATTTACCCCAATTATTATTTATACTAATAAGCCTATATTAGAAAACCATTTTTTCCACAAATAAAAATCTTTGGGTCTTTGCATATTTTATATACAGAAACATGAATTTTTTCTACAATAAATGTATGCCAACTTTCTTTATGATTTTCCAAAGGAAAAATGTGTATTTTACTTTTAAAAATGTTTTTAGGGGTAAAATCACTTTTGTTGCATTTATATGTAAGGTTAAAAACTTCAAGAAGTAATATTAACTTCCCTTAAACTTTATAGGAGCTTATCTCCAATTAAAAGGGAATTATTTTAGAGTGTATTTAGCATAAAAATAAGCCTGCCAGATAGCATCTATTTTCCAACTTCTCTTTTACATGTGACCCCTCAAGAGTGGAAAAAGAGATATTAAAGGTTTTAGTGCACTTAACTTGCTAAATTTACTGAATTCCATTCATTAGAATTTTAAGTGTTGGGGCACCTGGGTGGCTCAGTGGGTTAAAGCCTCAGGTCATGATCCCAGAGTCCTGGGATCGAGCCCCACACCTGGCTCTCTGCTCAACGGGTAGCCTGCTTTCCCCTCTCTCTCTGCCTGCCTCTCTGCCTACTTGTGATCTCTGTCAAATGGATAAGTAAAATCTTAAAAAAAAAAAAAAAAAGGAATTTTTAGTGTTATTATGTGGATCATAAACATCAAAAGGCAAATATCCAAACTAAGTTTTCATTTTTTTTTATTATTCCATCAGATCTGCGGTCAGCTATGATCTGTTACCCCAAATAGGGAAACCAAATATCATCTATTTTTTAGGTAATGATGTTGAACTTATGTTAGCTTATTATACTATTTCCCCCATTCTAGCCTTACGTGGCTTTTTCGTCCCCTGGAGAAATCTAAAACCATCACTTTTTTTTTTTTCAAAACCATCACTTTTAACATCTTTAGTAGATTTACCATCAAAACCTCTGCATTACCACTAAGAAATTTATGTCTATTGCCTAGGATTCTGAGATACCTTTGTTCTCTTATGTCGAGGTCTATGGGTTCTTCTTAGGGGAAATCCATGTATTTAAACACATTAACAAATGACATTTTTTGAATTTTAACCAAGGCTCTCAGTGTACTTGATGTATTGAAATGCTGAGAAGCTAGGAAGTCATACCCAAGAGAACATGAGCGAAATTTCTCCCCAAGTTTAATTAAAAACAAACAAGAATAGCCAAATGATCTTGAAGCATTCTATAAGACTCTTTGAAAGAGATAGCATAAGAATCCTGAGTTGAAGTCTTAGGATACTTTTTATGTTTGCCTAATAACAAAATAAGAATGATTAAATATAGTTAACCCATTAAAATATGGCTTTAAGAGGATTTTATTCATGTATAGTTCTATGCAACATATTTCTCTTCCTAAAATAAGCTAGCTAGTGTTGATGTCAGTAGAGAGTAGCTAAATCATTGTAAGAACAACTCTAATTAAGAATGATAGGTTTTAGGAAGCCCCTTGAGAACAGGAAACCTCAGAATAATCTTGAACATATTATTATTTAACTGCCCATAAAGTCATTTCTTAAGGTCCAATAATCAGCATAGGAGAAACTTAAAAGTTCTTTTGAATCTCTTCTATATATGGAAATGTGACCATTATGAGCAACTTGACTAATATACGTACATACTCAAGATCCCATTTAACATTTCTATTTGCTTTTTTTCCTAAAAAGTCTGCCTTTTGCTCAATATTCAGGTTAAAGTCGAATATTCACATTACTAGAAACTTTATCCCAAAAGCAGAATCTAATCAGGTAGTTCCATTAAAAGATAATAGTCCTAGTTACATATAGAAATGGAATCTGGATGCTTATATATTTCATCGTTCTAAGTAACCAGTCTGTTTTATGATAGCTTGATCTAGTCTTAGGCAGTGGTAGTCTTTTAAAAATGGTGGGAAGAAAAAACCCAAAACCAAACACAGAACTCAAATTCCCCAGTAGCTTATCTTACAAATATATATCCGGAGTGTCTTCATACACAGTTTTCAATTACTGAAATTCTTAACTGGAATATGACATGATGGAGAAGAAAATGTAGATACTCAGGACTTCTAACCTTCTTTAATATGTGTTAATTACTAATATTATTATTATTACTATTATTATTATAAGAGATCTGCTCTTGAGTTAATATTTCTTCACAAGTAGACATATACATAGAGAGTAGCTAGAGGGACATGCAAAGTTGAGGGAAGTTGTATTAGTTTCCAAATAAACACAGGCTTAGTGGTATAAAGCACCTAGAGTTTATTCATGTGGTTCTGGAAGCCTGAAGTCTGACATGGGTCTTATGGGGTTAAGACAAGAGTATCAGCTGGGCTGGTTTCATCTGGAGGTTGTAGGATAGAATTCATTTCTTTGCTTTTTCTAACTTTGGGAAGCGACCTGCTTTCTTTGGCTTGTGACCCCTCCCTCATCTCTAATCACTCTTTCTCCCCATGCTGTGGTCACACATTGTCCTGTTTCTCCTCTGTCAACAAATCCCCACCTGCCTCTTTTGATTAATTTTAGGCCCATTGAGATAATCAACATTAATTTCCCCAGGATCCTTAATTTAATCACACATGCAAAGTCTTTTTTGTCACCCAAGGTGATATTCATAGGATCCAGAGATTAGGACCAGGTCATCTTCGGAGCTCATTATTCAGCCTACCACACAAGGTTTCACTTTTTACCTTTTAAGAAGAGAGAACTTGAACATGGATTTTTTGTATTGATGACAAGCAGCTGGTAGAAGAGAAATGTTGAAGATATGGGAAAATCAGGAAATAATCGCCAGAGCTAGTCCTTGCAATAGGCAGATGAAAGTGGGATCTAGCGAACAAGCAGAGAGATTACCATTACTGGAAAGGTTAGGGCATTATTTTGCAGGGAGGAGGAAGAAAGGATGATGGGTAGAGGTGTGGCTGAATTTGTAGTAGGTGTGGTGGTAGGAAACAGAGGGGATTCCTACCTGAGAGCTTCTCCTTTGGCTGTTACACTGGAGGCAGGTCTTTTCCTAAGAATGGAAAGGTGGTATTGAGGTAATGATGTCTTAATGAAAAGTGCAAATGAGGGAGCGCCTGGGTGGCTCCATCAGTTAAGCATCTGCCTTTGGCTTCGGTCATGATCTCAGGGTCCTGGGATGGAGCCCCACATTCAGCTCTCTGCTCAGCAGGGAGCCTGCTTTTCTCTCTCTCTCCCTCTCTCTCTGCCTGCTGCTGTGCCTACTTGTGATCTCTCTCTTGGTCAAATAAACAAATAAAATCTTTAAAAAATGCAAATGAGGAAAAATGATTGTATAGATAATGGGAAAAAGAATTAACCTAGGAAACACAGAAGGCATATTGGTCAGGATAGAGGCCTGATTTCTGTTGAAGACCATGACTATTTAGGGTTTCTGAAGTTTTGTTTTGTTTTGTTTTTTAATAAAAATAGAAGCTTGGATGTTGTAGAATATTTGCACGGATGGATTGATCCAAGATTTCTAGGCAGAAATAATAGAAGACTGGAGGAATAAGGGAGTTGACGTTTTTGACATGATAGGTATTCAATTCTAAGCTGGTGGGGGAAAAATTACAAAATTCAGTGGAAGTAACTAAGTAAGAGATGGAAGGATAGGGGATTGGTGGCAGAGAGCAGGAGATTTATATTTAGATTGTAAGAGTTATCAAAGTGGCAGATGAGTATGGTGAGGGAGTGCACATCTGAGGGGTATCGGTGATGAAGTGCACTAGAGATGAGGAGTACCAGGGGATGAGGGAGTATTGGATTGTTTATTCTTTGCATAGGTATTTAAATCATTAGGAAGATGTAAAGTCTTGCATCTTGAAGATAGTCCACAAAAGTGAGTAATTACAATGTTGGCTGCTGGAGAAGTAATTCCTTGATGAAGAGCCAAGAGTCAGTTTGCAACTAAGGCAAACAGTCAAGGGGTAAGGTTGATGGACAGATTTTGATTATAGGGAATTTTTGTTATGAAGTACAGTTATAAAGGACATGGTCCAAGAGTCAGGAGGGAAGACTACTGTAGGAAATTGGATTATAGAAGAGGAATCAGAGAGAATTTTTATGGGTAATATATTGGGGGAAGAGAGATCACATACAACTTCATACCATGCAGCAAGCATCAGTTATGGTACTTTTGGCTGAAAATAACAGCAAATCCCCCCGAACAGGGGTTATAACAATATGAATATTTCTTATCCCATATAAATAGACATCCAGAGTTTCTTCAGGTTCAGCAGCTCAATAATGGTAGGATTCACGTTCTTTCCATCTTCCTGCACAGGAATGCTTTTTATCTTGGCTTTTCTTTTTTCAAGCCTGTTCCTTAGGATCATAAGATTAAAGGGAACAAACATTAAATTTTCTTTTTTTTTTTTAAGATTTTATTTATTTATTTATTTCACAGACAGAGATCACAAGCAGGCAGAGAGGCAGGCAGAGAGAGAGGAGGAAGCAGGCTCCCTGCCGAGCAGAGAGCCCGATGCGGGGCTCGATCCCAGGACCCTGAGATCATGACCTGAGCCGAAGGCAGAGGCTTTAACCTACTGAGCCACCCAGGCACCCCCAAACATTAAATTTTCAAAACACAACACCCAGTGGAAGGTAAAGGAAATTATTTTACTTTTTTTTTTTTTTAGGGGAGAGTAAAGCCCTCACAGAAACTACATTGCTGGCATCACCTAAAATACAGTTGGCCAAAATTACATTATCTGCCCATGACTAAACTCATGATTTGGCAAGGTTAGAGAGACCACCATGATTAGCTGGGAACAAGCCAGACATCCAGAGATGTCTGCACACACAGATGTGTAGCCTCCTCTAAATGAGAAAGAAGAGGATAGATTTATTTAGGCTGTGCATATAATGTCTGTCACTGGTAGTGGCCAAGGATGAGAAAACTGGAAGCATGGAAATTTGCATCACATTTGTGTCTGTTGGTAACTGTGTGCCCTTGAGCAATTATATTCTCCTCACCTGTAGAATTTTATCTTGACTTATGCAAAATGTCTAGTCCACAAAAAGTACTAGATACCAGCTGCTGCTGCTTCCTTTTTTTTTTTTTTTGATGCTTGACATAAGTATTTTGAGGCAAGTAAAAAAAAAAAAATCCCCACTTCTCTTTTACTTTTCTGTCCCATGTCTGACTATAAAAATAAATGGAAGAGGAGATTATGGGAATAAGAAGTGAAGACTGGGTATGGGTCTCTCCAAAGTCCCAAGACCTTAATTTTTATTAATACTCTTTTTGAATAGTCTCAATATTCTGTATGAAAGTCAAAGAACTTTAGAGATTTACCACATAAGGATTTCATTTTCCTTCCCAATCTAGTTAAGCACTTAAAATAATGTAACAGATATTGATCACAGGAACATATAATTTTGGCTGTAAAATGTGCCCTAGTAGTTATTTAATCGAAACCATTTATTTTCAGACAGAGACACTACGGGTGTTTGTGATACACTTGAAGTCATGAGGATGAAGGTTGGAACTTCCAGTCAAGGATTCCTTTTCATTCCACCATACCTCCCTGAAAAACTCACTTTTTTGCCATTAAAAACGCAATATGTTATTGCAGAAAGTTGCATTTCTTTAGTACTAAAAAATTCTCTGTATATCTAGTAAATTACATTATATATCACATTGTATATACAATTGAGCCTTGAGCAGTGTGGCAGTTTCGGAGTGCTGATCCCCTGCACAGTCAAAAATGCACATGTAATTTTTGACTTCTCCCAAACTTAACTACTAATAGCCTGCTGTTGGCTGGTAGCCCCACTGATAACACAGTCGATAAATGCATATTTTGCATGTTAGATGTATTATTTTATACTGTATTCTTACAAGTAAATGAGAAAAAAGAAAATGTTATTATGGAAATCACAAAAGAAAATATATTTACAGTACTATAATGTTTTTATATATAAAAAAATCTGGACATAGTTGGACCTATGCAGTTTAAACCTGTATTGTTCAAGAGTCAACTACGTATATGCATATGTGTGTGTGTGTGTGTATTATATATGTTTTATATACTATTATCTGAGAACTTGAGCAAGTTACTTGGCCTCTGTTTCCTCAGTGGACTCATTGCAGATGTAAGATACTAATAATCCTCCCAGAATTCTTGAGAGGTGACTATCGCTAAAAATGCATCTTATTTCAGATATACTCTGAAATAAGTTGGCTTTTGTAGGTTACTGTGTTAACAGAATCGGCATATTTCTATTATCTTTGAGAGAAAAAAGTCTATGAAAAATATATTCTGAGTTTTTCACAACTGATTTGTAAACTCATTTCTGGAAAACAGTACTTATGAGAAGGAAATTGCTACTAATTAAATATAAAACAAACCTCAGAATACATTACAAGCAAATTATTTGGATGGGTTAGCTAGAAATTATGTCTTAAACTCTACCTGTCACTGGTGATAATTGATTTTTTGCTCTAATGTGTCATACCTTATACTGGACAAAATTGATGACATCACTGCTCAGGCTCTGAAATTCTCCCCTCTCTCTTTTCCTGCAAACTGTGCGAATCACTTCCTTTTGACCTACTAACATGTTCTTTCTTTCTTTTTTTTTTTTTAAAGATTTTATTTATTTATTTCACAGAGAGAGAGAGAAAGATCATAAGTAGGCAGAGAGGCACGCAGAGGGAGAGTGGGAAGCAGGCTCCCCACTGAGCAGAGAGCCCATTACAGGGCTCGATCCCAGGACCCTGAGATCATGACTTGAGCTGAAGGCAGAGGCTTAACCCACTAAGCCACCCAGGTGCCCTTAACATGTTCGGCATTAAAAGGAATTATTATTTTTTTGCTGTATCTATCTTCAAACACGGCTTTGCTGCTTTATAATTCCCCTTTAAACAACAGAGGTAAATGATACTTAACAGACGTATGAAACTATTTAATAAGAGATTAAGAAATTTGAGTTAAAATTCCCTAAGATTTTGGAGAAATCTGAAAGCACATTAGGCAACCAAAGGACATGCAAGAATTTCATCAGTTTATATTCCTAAAAGGATGTAGAATTAAGAAAAGTTACATTAAAATTGTCAAGCTACTGAACATAAATTTTCTCTTAGAACAAGTGTGTTTTCTATAATAAACTCCCTTTTAAACGTATCCAGGAATTTGTAGGATCCCTTTCCCTTTTTATCTTCCCTCTCTATATAAAAATGCTACGGTTTCTCCTATCTTCAGTCCTTCTTCTAAGTCTTATTGTTTGTTCCAGCTACTTCCTCTTCTTTTTCACTTCCAGACTTTCTCACCGAACAGTGGGGAGAGCTTTGCTTCTGTTTCTCCAACAGCCCTTCCTTCCCAGACTCCTCAGGATTGCTGCTGGAAGTTGCTTCCTCTAGGCTTCTGGACCTCCTGAGTGTTAAGTAGAATGGTTTCCTCTGGGTTCCATATCTCCCTGTCCTGTGGGTACCGCTGAGCCCTACCCTTCCTGCCCCCGCCCTCTGTCTGAACACTTGTTAGGTGGCTGATGCTCTGCCACCTAACTCTCCTCATCCTTTTGCTGTCTCTCTGATATTCTGCCCCCTCTTTCGCCTATTCCCCTCCACCCTCTCATCTCTTAAACATGGTTGTCTTATCCTTTTCAAGTCTACCCTAACTTCTCTTGAAGCACTCTTAAGGGCATACCTCATTCATTCAGGACTTAAACTTTGACCCTGGAAACTGATTCCCACTAACTGATGATCTCCATCTTCTCTCAAAGGCCCACTTTCCCAGTCACTTGCCTAGCATTTCTGCTTGATTAGCCTGCCACCCACTTAACCTTCACACGTCTGGAACGCAGCAACTTTCCCCCTTACAAAACTCCTTAGCCTCTTGATTTCCCTGTTATCTTCCAATGCCTCCAAAATTCTCACTTTACAAAAGCTTGAAACCTAACAACTATCATTTTGCTCTGTCTGCCTTCTCAAGCCTCATATCCCTTCAATCTTAGTGCTTCTGTGAATTATGTCTTGACAATATCACTTGCATTTAATTCTTTTCTTCTGCAAGCTATTTTAGTTTAGGTCCTTATTCGATAATATTTGTCTTATGGCAGCAACCCTTCAGTTCCTATCCTCCATCCATTGTTCAGTCCAGTTCTTATCCCCTCCATCCCTCTAAAGGCAAATTCATCTTTCTAAAGTCCGGCTCTGATTATGCCATCATAAACAAAATCTGAGCTGACTCCTTTGTTACAAAAAAAAAAAAATCTCTTTAGTCCCTCATTAAAGACTCTTGCCTACATAAAAGCAGCTTATCTTCCTATTCTTATCTATCTTCTCCAAAGGACCTTTGGCTCCGGCTAATTGGATCAGTCACCACTTTCCTGAAATGCTGATGCTCTTGTTGGCACCCTTCCCAGAAGGCCCTTTACACTGTGCAAGAGGAACTCAGCCTGCAGTCTGGAGCTCAGTGCTCCCTTCCTCTGCAAAGCCTTCCTTGACCACCTGGCATGAAGTAATCTTTGCTTCCATAAACTTTGATAGCGTTTATTAACTGACCAATTCATTTTGTAGAGATGTGCACTAACCTGACAACCTGTTTCATTACCTTGAAGTGTTTCTAGAAATGTATTTTCAACCACTGAATCTGTTTTCAGTTTAACTATAGGTGTGCATAGTTCTATTAATTAGAATAAAAGATCTCAAAGACCAGGGCCATGTTCATTCGTTAAACTTGTACTGTTTTATAGGAAGTCAAGAGGTATGGAGCTGATTCAAACACGATCCTGTCTATAAATTATGTCGCTCTGGGGAGACAGACTGGTAGATAAATAATTGCTGACAGTTGTCTGAAATGTTGTAACTGAAGTATGTGTGGATACAGTTAGGACAAAAAGGAGAGATGACCAACACTCTGGAAAGTGTTTAGGAAAGATCACTATGCTAGGTGAGTCTGGAAAGGGTAGTACTTAATATGATTCCTTCTTTTGTATCATGTTCTGTCCTCATAAAATGCTTTGAGCATTCCAAAGGAAGGGGAGGCCCTAAGTGGGTGAGAAAAAAAAATACCACAAGAACGCAAACCCCCTGATCTGTACATTTTCCAGTCAGATAAGATCCAGAAATTCTACTACTGGGTATTTTCCCAAAGAAAACAAAAACAATAATTCAAAAAGGCATATATATCCCTCTGTTTATTGCAGCATTATTTACAATAGCCAAATTATGGAAGCAACCCAAGTGTCCGTCCATGGATGGAGAAAGAAGATGAAGTATATATGCACAATGGAATATTATTCAGTAATATACAAAATGAATTCATGCCATCTGCAGCAACATGGATAGAGGGTAAAATGCTGATTGAAATAAGTCAGAGAAAGACAAATACCATATGTTTTACTCGTATGTGGAGTTAAGAATCAAAACAAATGAATAAAGAAGCAAGCGACCAAAAAACAGACTCAAATACAGAGAAGCAGCAGGTGGTTGCCATAGGGGAGGGCAGTGGGGGGAATGGGTGAAATAGAGGAGATTAAGAGTACTCTTGTGGTGATGGGCATTGAGTCATGTATAGAATTATTGAGTCAGGGACACCTGGATGGCTCAGTCAGTTAAGCATCTGCCCTCCACTCATGTCATGATATGAGGGATCCAGTCCTGCATCAGGCTCCCTGCTCAGCGGGGAGCCTGCTTCTCCCTCTGCCTGCTGTTTCCCCTGCTTGTGCTCTTTCTTTCTCTCTCTGACAAATAAATAAATAAAATCTTAAGAAAAAAAAGAATTGTTGAGTCATATTGTGTACCTTAAACTAATATAACATTATATGTTAATTATACCTTAGTGAGAAATATGAAATACGATAGATTACATGAAAGTTCAAGTAATTTTTTTAAAGATTTTATTTATTTATTTGACAGAGAGAGAGAGAGAGAGATCACAAGTAGGCAGAGAGGCAGGCAGAGAGATCGATGCGGGGCTCGATCCCAGGACCCTGAGATCATGACCTGAGCTGAAGGCAGAGACTTAACCCACTGAGCCACTCAGGTGCCCAAAAGTTCAAGAAATGTTTAAGAACAAAGTAAGCTGTCCAGTTTGACTGAAGCTGTGGTGTTTTATTGGTGGTTATAAAAATTAAAGTAACAAATAATGTAACATAGATAATATAGATTTAATTCACAGTTTTGCCTATTCCTATGTAAAGTGCCTTTCATTCATGCTTGTCCTTCTATAGGCAGCTGTTAACATAAAAGCCTTAGGTATATTGTTTGAATTTTAGGTTGGGGGAAAACATTACTTGACTTTGGGTTTCTAGATTCATAAATTACAAACTCTACTTGATGGCTTCGTCTTCATGTAGTGATTGTGAAACAATCTTAAGGTTACTACTTGTTTCTTTACTACCTTTGGATATAGAAAGTTCTCTTCGACAGTTTTCAAAAAACCGAAGGGATGTAGGATGATAAGAAGCAGTGTTCTTTAAGGTAGGAGATATAAGCTTCCAGTTATGGAATGAATATGTGATGGAGATGAAAAGTACCACGTAAGGAATATAGTCAATGGTATTGTAGTATTTTGTGTGGTGACAGATGGTAACCACACTTGTGGGGAACATAGCGTAACGAATAAGGTTGTTGAATCATTATGTTGTACACCTGAAACTGATGTAGTTGTGTGTCAACTAAACTTTAATAAAAAACAAAAAAATTTTAAAAAGGTGGGAGTAAGTAGCTAGTATACCTGGTCATGGTTGGACAAATTAATAATTCTGGCAACATAAATTTCTGTTTTCTCATATATGATAAATCTAAAGATAAAGCAATAAGAAAATGATAAATATTTTTATTGTGAGTCACCTAAATAGAGTCCCCAAAATAATTTTGTTGAATAAGGAAAACTTTAGTTTTGTAGCAAAATCTACGTAAAACCTAAAGTAGGCGGAACAAATCAGTTTGAATTTTGTTTGTATAGTATGTAAATAAACTGCAAAATTAATTGTTTTTCTTATTTTAAAAATCAGTGTCATTTTTTAGATACGAAATGGAAAAGAGAATATTGATTCTTAGATGGAAAGATAAATGATTGACGCTGAAGCACTGGGGTGTTTTAGCTGAAGCATGGGGTGTTTTAGCTACATCACATGCATGTTGCAAATGACTCTCCTGATAGTAGGCCTTACAGGGTCTTGGCAATTCATTTATTCTCTCCTTTATTGGCTCTCAATTTTCACCACTTGCTGCAATAACTACAAGATATATGCTAATACTACATTTCTCTATTAAAAAAAACAATCAAACCGTAGCCCATTTAGGTTTTAAGTAGCCTTTGGCACTTGCATGAAGAGTCAGTGTGCTTTTACGGTATAGGTAAATTCATGAACTCAAGACAATGTTTTCCAAAAGTCCTGTATGTTCTATTTGAGTTGATACTGATAAAAACATCAAAAAAAAATTGCAGTTCTGTCCAGGGGTTTGGACACTCAAGCTTGGCGCTGGTACAGTTGAGAAGACAAATAAGTCCCATCACCATAGATTGTGTTACTCTGGTGACAATAGAGAAGGAAAGCAAAAGACTGTTTACGAACTTATCGAATATGCATTTATATTTTATTTTGATTTGAATACTTACAACAAGCAAATATTATTTCTGAGAATGTAACAGAATACAGACTTCTAAAAACAGGACTGAGGCAGAGTGTAACAGAAGCAAGAAGGCTTCAGGGTTGGACAGACATAAGTTTTGTGTTTCAGTACAGCTTTGTACCAGCACAGTGACACTTCCCAGGTTCTTTTTAATTTCCCTCACCTCTAAGTGATATTAGTAGTTAATTCTCACAATTTAGGAATATATGTAAATGTCTGGCAATTATACTTCAATAAAAAATTTTTAAAAAGAAGATACTTAAGAAATATTTCTGTTGGCAATGCTTTTATTTAGGTAAATATTTTCAATGATGAAATACTACATTTGGAATCCTCCTTTGTATTGAGATTTTGATCCAGAATTTTCAATTGTGAAATTGTTATCCTGTTGATTATGTGACATTTTCATACCAGAGTGTTGTCTTTCTGATTCTTACCTGGACCCCTATTAGCCTCAGGAATTGCCTCCTGTGGAAAAAGAGGAAGGCACATCCCTAATTATTTTAATCAGGTATAAAGAATGAAAACTGAAACTGCATGAATGGATAAACCTTTTAGGAGCACAATAAGGGAATATAGAAAGAGCATTTTTTTTTTTTACTTTTTAAAATTTAATTTAATTTTTTTATTTTCTTTTCAGTGTAACAGAATTCATTGTTTATGCACCACACCCAGTGCTCCATGCCATATGTGCCCTCCATAATACCCACCACCTGGCTCCCCCAAGCTCCCTCCCCCTGCCCCTTCAAAGCCCTCAGATTGTTTTTCAGAGTCTATAGTCTAGAAAGAGAATTTTTTAATACTGTTGACCCTACTGGCTTGATATTTTGTATACCTAGTTATATTGTCATTCTTTCTTACTGAAAAAAAGCAAGAGTGACATGAGGGTAAATAGAGAAATGACTCTGCTGTGAAAAATGTTCCACCTGTCTGTATCCTCCTTTTTCAAAGGTGTTACCAAAAGGGGGGAAAATCCCAAAAATTTTCTAGGTTGCAGTGTGTGTTTCTCTTCTGTTATGTAATTGCAGCAGTTGAGCATAATTTTTCCTGGATGCTGAGAATGGTAAGCAGGGCAGTTTCACAAACACTTGAATGGTCCCCGTCAGGGAAGCGAAGGCAGTGAATCAGGGGGCTCAGGTAATTCCAACACTGGCAGAAGTTCATTCAGGCTTGGCCTTGAGCTAACATTTATTAATTTTGTGTCCTTTGGCAAGTTACAATTCTCCAACAGTGTCTCTTCACCTGTGAAGTGAATGGGTGATGATCTTTGTTCTACCTTGCTGGGTTGTTGTGAAGATTAAATGTAATCACAGATGATTAAATATAAAGAAAACTCTCGAGTTATGGGCAGGTGTTTGAGGTCTCTTCTGTTCCGGCCTCTTTCACATGAATCTGATTTTGGGGTGCAGTAAGGTAGAGAGTTCGCTATGCCCAGTGACAAAGGAGATACAGAGGGAAAAGTATGTTTAGCAACATCCTGAATGTCCACTTATTTTTGAATTTTGCTTATAATGTTTATAATAAGCAAATGTTATTTCTGGGAATGGAAGGGCATATGGAATCCCAGAAGGGCGGCTGAGGTGGAGGGAGTGGAAGAGAGGCTAGAGGGATTTGGGGTATGAGAGATATGGGTGTGTATCCCATGCTAGCCTTTACAAGCTCCATGACCTGCCTACGTTCTTTTGATTTCTGCCATGTCTAATGATATTGATAGTTCCTGAACTCAGGAATATCGTGGAGAGAATTTCCATTTCCAACTTACTCTGTTTTGCTCTCTATCCACCTTGGCTCATTCCCACCCACATGATTGTGGTAGGACATTTGTGACGTTTGTGATGTGGTTGTACACAGCAGTAATTAAGACCAAAAAGATAACCATGAGAAGCTGAGTTTTGTAGTTGTATCTCACGCATCACACGGTGAGGCTCCCTGTCAAGGTAGCTTTAGCCTTTAGAATTCATGGGACTCCATCCTTTTCTAGCTCATTATGGATCATACTGTGATACCTTGTTGGTGGTTGCCAGGAGCAACACAGAAAACCCAAGGGCTAGAGACATCCTGGTGGAATACTAGTGAGACTCCTACTGAATTTTTCACATTTTTAGATCCCATATCAAAAGATGATTTATGGGAACTTTAACCAGTCTTAAACTATAGATGTAAATTAGCATTTATGCCTTCAGAATTGACTTTAAGATTTGGAGATTTGGTACAGGAACTTGTGAGCCCCCCTCTCCCGCCACCCCCCCGCCGACACGTACGCACACGAGCGAATGGCTTACCTTGGATAAAAAGAAACCAATTTCTATAGAGTTGGCCTTCTCAGTTAAATAATTTTCCCAAGTGAAATTTGAAAGCTTGTCTTGAGTCCTGTGAAACCTGGAAAAAGGGAAGTATAGTTCATAGTAAATATGCCATTTAATCTGAAGGTGATGTCATTCTTCTTTATAAATCCTCCTTTAAAAAAAAAGGAAAGTAGGCTCCAGGGTGCCTCGGTGGCTCACTCAGTTAAGCATCTGCCTTTAGCTCAGGTCATGATCTCAGAGCCCTGGGATCAAGCCCCACATCAGGTTCCTTGCTCAATGGGAAGTTTGCTTCTCATTCTGCCCTCTGGCCCTCCCCCTGTTCACTCTTTCTCTCACTTTCTATCTTAAATAAATAAATAAATAAACAAATAAATAAATAAATAAAATCTTTTTAAAAATATAAAGTAGACTCCATGAGGAGCCCAACATAGGCTTGAATTAGTAGCCCTGAGATCAAGACCTGAGCTGAGATCAAGAGTTGGACGTTTAACCAACTGAGCCACCCAAGTACCCCCCCCCCCGCCCCACACACAATTTATTTTTCTATTGGTGCTTTGAGTTTTACCATGTGACTGGTTTGGTAGAGAAAAAGAGAGTACGGTGCTTTTAAAAATGCTTGCTTTATTCCACCCAAATGAAAATAAAAAAAGAAAAAAATTTCCTCCCAGAGGTTTGATACTTTTCAACAAAAGTTTCATAACCATCATTTATTTCTTAATTGAGGGTTATTTTTTCTAAAGCTAGCAAAGCATATCTTTTGTTTTCCTGGGAGATCATTTTTATACTAATTACTAATTTCTACTTTAATATTATTGGCAGGTTCTAGCAAACTTAGATTTCAGTAACAAAATCCATGTAGAGGGGTATAAGTTGTTTTATTTTTATTTATGAGGATGAACTGTTAACTTACTTTCTAGTCTTTTTTTTTTTTTTAAGATTTTATTTATTTATTTGACAGACAGATTACAAGTAGGCAAGAGAGGCAGGCAGAGAGAGGAGGAAGCAGGCTCTCCGAGGAGCAGAGAGCCCGATGCGGGGCTCCATCCCAGGACCCTGGGATCATGACCCGAGCCGAAAGCCGAGGCTTTAACCCATAGAGCCACCCAGGCGCCCCTAGTTTCTAGTCTTAATGGAAGCCATAATTTCCTTCCTGCTCTCCTTCCTGGTTGAAAATCATAATTAGTTATCATTCTAAGTATTGCAGAGTGACAGTGATTTTGAGAACACATGCATCATTCCAATCACATAAATAATGGAACTGCTCAATTTTATTACACAAATTTAAAAGTTTAAAAAATGGAACATTAGACAGAAATAAATTCTGGGTTTAATAGGTATTAAATCACTTTAATGGTTGAGAGAATTACATCTATGATCTAGACTGAAAGTGAACTTCAGAGTTTTGCTGTTATCCCTAGCTAACAAAATTCAGATTAAAACACACACACACACACACAGACCCCTAACAGTGGTTGGTTGAACATGGCAATTATTCCAGAAGCATTTCTTAAATGAATGAAGAAATGAATGGATGAATGAATGAATTTCTGTTAAATTTCTGGAAAAATTCAAAAAATTAGGGTATTATTTCTGTTTACATATTCATTTCTAGAAATTTACAAAGGTTTGGTGAGCTAGTTTGGGCAGAGGAAGGTCATAAACTGTTTTAAATAGTTATATTATAAAAAAAGATTCAAAGTACTTTTTGTGGTTAAAGTTATATTTCATGTGAATTGCACATTGTGTAGAAATTCCACCAGCCTGCTAGCCCATGCTTTCCCCTAATACCCAAATTTGACTCTGGATCTAGTACCTCGACAACGAAGCACAGTGGAGGAGAAGGAACAGGAGTCACAGAGTCATACTGGCCTTGAGACTGTAATTTAGCTGTGCAATATTGAGCTCGATGCTTCTTTCATGCTCAGTATTCTGTGTTTAACTATGCCTGACTGGCGAAGAGACTGACAGTTAATAAATAGCCTCTTAGTGGTTGTGGTAATGGTTGTTACTGTTATTCTTAAGGAGTGTCTTTTAATGATTCTTTTTAGGGCACAAATTTAATAATATCTAAGGGGGAATTATAGATATTTGCCATTGTTATGCATTCATTTGAATTATTTTTATTTCAAAGTATAATAGTTCTTGCCATAAGATTTTTATATGTATATAATCTCCAGATTAATGATATTTTACAGAACTTTCATTTCTTGACAAATTTTCAATAGCTTCCAGTCAGAATAAGTGCAATATGATAAATTAGAACAAAGATTTCTTGAAGGACTGGTGAAATTTAATATCTATGTTTATCATGTATTAAAATTATGAGAAAGTCATAATGTCAAGTTTTCCCTTGTTGAAATATAAAATATGAGTTTAATGAAAAATAGATTACTGTTCTTCTTTCATGATTTGACGTTGTTATGGATTGAGTGTCACAGCCCCCCTGCCTCCTGCCAAATTCATATATTGAAACTCTAACCCCCAATGTAATGGTTTTTGGAGATGGGCCTTGGGGGGGGTAATTAGGCTTAGATAAGGTCATGAGAGTGTGTTCCCCCAGGATATGATTAGTGTCTTTATAAGAAGAGGAAGAGAGACCTAAGCTCTCTCTCTCTATCTCACTCTCTCTCTGTCTCTCCACCATGTGAAGACACAGAGAGAAGGCAGTTGTTGGCAAGCCAGGAAGAAAGATCTCACCAGGAATCAAACCTGTTGGTACCTTCATCTTGGACTCCCAGCTTCCAGAACTGTGAAAAATAGATATCTCTTATTTAAGCCATTTAGTCTATAGCAAACTGACATAAGTCAGTTTGAACAGACTGATACAAACATAAAAGCATATTTTGGTGTAAAAAAATGTAAATAGGTTAAGATTTTGAGGCAAATTTACTTAGTTTCATATTTTTAATTAGCCTAATCAACAATGTTAAAATGTTTATAGCTTAAATAATATATGTAGTCTCTTTCTTTGGTTTTCTTTCTATACACATACATATGTATCATTATTTGTCCTTATATATCTCAGAATGTAGACGTATCATTATATACATTATATACTTCTGTATGTGAATCAGCATATATGTATAATCTCCTATGTAAATGATCAGATGAAATAGCTTGGATTTGACAAATAAATATAGCTGAGGTGTTATAGTTATAATAAAGGATACTGTAATGGTCTATTTTTAGGCCACCTTTCCTTTTGAGGCAATGCTGTTTGTATTTACAGGGTGGGGAGGGGACCACTAGGTCCTAAGTCAACAACTCTGGTGTGATCTTGGCTACCTGTCATTTCTTGGTTCATGACTGTCTGTAGCTTTGGTTCACCAGCATTTTCTGTGAGCTCAGTAATTCTCTCCAATAAATTATCCATTTCTGCTTCAGTTGCTATTATCTGCAACTAAGAATTCTATTTGGGGAGATAACAATGTCTTGTTCTTTCTTCATTTATTTTCCTGAAATTGTACTTTCAATTTTTGTTTTAAACAAAGGTTAACTTTAAAAATTTTCTCTGCAACACTCTGAGGTAGAACTTCTTTTTATGTGAGGATATAATATCTACTCTTTTTTTTCTTTATATTTACTTCTTCATATCTATTCCAAAGAACAGAAAAGAAAGAGTAGACACAAACTCAGATGTCAAATTCAAGGATGTCTTTTACTGTGTGCTAAAAATAATAAAAAGGCTGTTTACAAAATAATCACACTTCACAAGGGTTGGAGTTCACTGTGTGTGGTAGATTGAACAACATAGCTATTATATTTTTCAGCTTTTCCTGTAAAGAAGTAGAGTCTATTTCCCCACCCTTTGAATCCAGGCTGACTTTGTGCTTGCTTTGACCAACATGATAGGGTAAACATAGCATTGTGTCAATTCTGAGTCTTGGCCTCAAGAAACTTTGCCATTTCTCCTTGTGCCCTCCCTCCCAGAACAGCATCCTGGAACCACCATGTTGGGAATCCAGGGTGTCCTAGTAAAGGTTGAGAGGCCACATGGGGGAAAAATCAAAGGTGCCAGGCATAGACCTTCTAGCCCATCTGACCTCACAGCCAAGTGCAGTACGAGTGAGCCCAGGTAAACAGGAACCACCCTGCAGCTCACAGAATTATGAGAAATAAGAAATTTCAGTTGTTTGTAGTGGCCAGATTTGGGGCTGGCTTGTTATGTAGCCAGAGTGAACTGAAAAGCTTTGTCAAGTCATGACACTCCAACTAGAGTAAAATCTTATTTCTACAATAATGGGGTAGTCATTTCACAGTATATATTAAATCGCCCTATACCCCTTAAAAATTATGTTATATAGCATAAATATATATGGCTCTTATTTGCCAACTATACTTCAATAAAGCGGGAATAAAAATAAATAAAACAGTGGAGAAAATGAATGACCCTAGATGATCACATTCATCACTTATTTTCAAGTTGGTAACATCTCATGTATTCTAGCCCTTATAAAATGATTCCTAAACTTACTGGAATTTTGATACCTGCACATTTCCACTGGGATATTCTGACACAGGTCTGCTTTCTTCATCTACTCACTCTTAATAATGCCATATGACATATATTTAAATGTATTAAAAACCAAATAATAAATTCCTTCTCAAATAATTTATAACTTTTTAAATTAAATACTTGGGAATGTCTCTGGAGCCAAAAGGAGGCAAAGGGCTATTTTCCAACCTAATTTCAAACAGAACAAATTTTGCATGAAAAGAACTAGACCAAAAAAAAACAAAAAAGACAAGAACTAGACCTTTGAATTTAGAACAGAGGCATCTAGTTTTTAGTGTGGCATTTGGGGGAGAATTTTTGTGTTAAAGAGAAGATCTAAGCCTAAGAAAGCATAAATGTCTAGAATCCATTATACATATACAAAAGAATAGCTATTAGTTTCCAGTGTCAAGTCTCATTTAGCATAAACATACAGGTTAAATTATTTATCATAAACTTACACTGAAATGTGGGAGGTAAAATCTTTGAGATGAAAATTACGTTGCAGCCATAGCATAACAGTATTGTCCTCGAGTGTACTAAACAATAACATCAGGGCAAATTTTGCAGAACTGTTTAGTTGCCTTACAGCAGAATTTCACTGGGTTGGCAACTGATGGAATTAGATCCCCAGTCAGGCCCGGACTCTTATAACCAAAGGGATGAAAATAAAACCTTTGCCATTATTTTAGCATTGACAGAGGGGAGGCCGATGACAGCAAGAGGCAAAGATGTGAGAGAAGGAAAGATGCAGAGGCTGTAGAGAGAATGCAGGGCTGGGCGCGACAGCGAGCGTGCCAAGGGCCAGGACCACAAGCAAACATCAGCCTGAGCTTGCAATGAGAAGATAAACCTTCAGAGAACTTAATTGTCAGACATTGTGAGCGAGTAATCCCATATACAGATCCTGTGTATAATCTTCAAAGGTTAATAAAGGCCCTGGCAAGAGGACCCAGCTCTCCTGGTACTGGATCCCTGGGTCCAGAAACCTGCAGGACCCTCAGAAAATGATTAGTAGGACTGTGTGGGAAGGGGAGTCAGGATCACACTTCTAGGAAGACTGTATTCCACTCTTCATGGTGTAAAGGTTCGCACTAGAGCCCTTGTCAGGAGACCCTGAATGTTCATCGATGGCCCTCCCTGGATGGCTCTCATAGTTTATGGGGCAGACGCAGAATGCTTAAGATAAAAAAGATGAGAAGTATACTTTAAAGGAAATGGCCTGCATTTTCTTTTTAAAGAAGGTTATAGATACTTTGCAAGTATATCAGTCAGTCTCTTATTACTACTGTAACAAATGATCACAGACTTATTGCTTGGAACAATGCAGATTCATTTTCTTATGGTTTGAGAGGTCAGAACCCTAAAATGGATTTCACTTGGCTAAAATACATTTGTCAGTAGAGCTGTCTGCTTCTGAAGACTGTAGAGAATTGGTTTCCGTACTTTTTCCAGCTTCCAAAGGCTACCTGTATTTCTAGGCACCCCCTTCCATCTTCAAAAGCCAGAACTATGGCATCTTCAGTTCCCCCCAACCTCTGTTCTTATCCTTCCATCCCTCTATCTTTTTCCTCTGACTCTGATCCTCCTGCATCCCTCTAACAAGGACCTTGTGATTACATTATGGTCAGTCGAATAACCTAAAATAATGCTCCTCATATCAATACCATTAACTTAGTGACATTGGCAAAGTTCTTTTTTGCCAAGTAAAGTGACATATTTATAGATTCCGGGATTAGGTTGTGGATATCATTTGGGAGCAAGGGGTGAACTCTTGTGCCTATCACCCTAAGTTATATGCTCATATCTGTTTGAAGTTAGAACCTATCTGAGCTATAAGATAAGTCCCTGATACCCGCCATGAGGAAACTTAGGTAGACACTACCTCTTAGAGAATGTTTTACTAACAATACTGATTTCCTTTCGGGTGAGTTATAGCAAAGGGAGGAAGGGAGGACAGGGTATGGATGGGAGGGTGGAATGGGCAATATTTCAGGTCAGAAGCTTACTGGATAAGGAGAAATACTGAAACAATGTGGAGACTATGTTTATTTAAGCTAGGAGAAAAATGTTTTTGCATAAAAGTCAACTCAGAAAACATTAAATGTTAACAGGCCCGATTTTATTTTAGGCAAAGTGAAAAATAGCTTTCTCAAGTTTATAAGTAGAGAAATGTGTATTCTAACAAGTTATATTGCCTAGTTATAGAATAGAAGAATGCCAGTGGGACTTTTGGTCCAATTTTTTAGCAGCTAGAGTAACAAGACAGAAACATGTTTGAGAAGTAGCAATTTTAAGATAACTGCTTATATTTTTGTCTTAAAAAAAGGTCCATGGTTATAAATGTCAAGGATAATAAGGCCTTCGTTTATTCTCTGTGTTAGGGAAATAGTTGATTCTACATGGCCAAATGGTGCCATCAGCAGAAAATATTGTTTTTATAGAGGAGTAGTCTACTATAGATTCACTACAATTCTGCACTGGCTACTACTATTTTGCCTAAAGTAAGATTATGGAAAGTTCTAAGAGATAGCAATTGTAAGAAAATAAATGCTTCTATATATGGCCATCCTATGTAGACTACCTGAGTTCAAATTCTTTACACTAATGTTTCCTAGTTGTGAGTGTTGGGCAAAGCACTGGACTAGTGTGTGTGTCAGTTTTGTTTTTTTGTTTTTATTATTATTTTTTATTATTTGCCAAGTACCGTTTGATAGTATGAGCTACACAGGATTGCTATAAGGATTGAAATGAGTTAAGGGAGAGTGCTGTAACCAGTGCTTAAAACATAGCAAATACTCTAATAGATGTTAAAAATGAATAGTAAATCACTCCAAATTTGTCAAAAATCCAATGTGTGACAGTTTTGAAGTTTTCATCACTAGTGTTGTGGACTTAAATGCTTGAGTGTGCTAGGCTAAGCATAAAAATTACATTAAAAATATATTCAAGCAATATTCCATCTTTCTGATAATTATCTTCCTTCTGAATGCCTTCTGTGAATGCTATTATGATTTCTATTCCCAGTCACATTGGAAACTTCAGAGGAGAAAAGGCACTGTATTATTGGAATCAGGGAGACTTACCTGAAAGATATTAGCCTGTGATGTCAGTGCTTCCATTGGACCTACTTGTCTAATTTAGGTTTTAGGTACCAGACAGACACATCCCCGCATTCTAGCACCACTCCCAGTAGTTACCATTTTAAGTGGCAAACATTAGCGGCCGGCTTAATTAATCTCCACTAAAAGGGCGAAGTGTGCCCATTGTAATACCACTTTAAAACACTTTTCGGTGTGAATCTATTTCTTTATCCGGGAATTCTTATTGCAACACTTTTTTTTTTTTTTCAAAAGTCATCTTTCCTCTATATATCCAGCTTAAAATAAACCCAGTTCAGGCTGTTTTTGCGTTTTTGGAATAAGAAACCACAAAGATACAGAACCCAGCAGAATTTCCTCAAAGCAGCTCAAAATTCTCTCTGAAGTTAACTGCTAGGGAGCAGAAGACTTGAACGGAAATGATAATTTTAGGAGCTGTGTAGCTCCAAAATAAGAAAAAATCATAGAACTTCTATGGTTGTGAAGCTGGTTTGTTTTACTGATGGTAAGTGGGCTCTCTTGATATATTTGACATTGGTGCCAGTCAGCCATTCAACATTGATTAGAGACATTGGATCAGTTGTTAACAACTCTCCCTCTGAAAAATAAAGATTTGGATATCCAAATCTCAAAGTGGTAGAAGAGAGTAAAACAGAAAGTATTTTCTATTGTTGCATAGTCACAATAACTCCAAGATTTTTAACTGGAGTGATGTGATTCTCCTTTCAACATATTTTTTAGCATATTTGATTTACTATAAATGAAATAAACTGTTAGGTTCCAGCCTTTTAAAAATAGATTTTGCATTTCAGGTATATTTTAGGATATATGAGTGTTCATGCTTCAAGTTTCTTCCCACAGTACTCATTAAAACAATGCTCTGCAGTAGTGAAAGCTGCATTTACATCTCCTCCAGGAGTTTTGGCCATTGAAAAGAATACAAGGATGTCACCAGGGTAATTATCTATACAGTTGGGGGATTCAGGAATGCAATTTTACACTGTTGAAGGAAGAGTACTTAAACCAATAGCATTTTGTTGTAGGAACATTGCTGTTATTGATGGAGGGTTATCAGAGTAGAGATAAGAGCACCAAATTATGGTAATAGTTCCAGTTACAGGGCTTCCATAGTGTAGGTAGTTCCCAGCGCTTTTTACACATGATTTAATCTTCATGGGCCTTTGATACAGCTACTGCTTTTGTGCCATTTTCCAGATGAGAAAGCTGAGACACGGTTTTGCCCAGGGTTGTGTAACTTGAGCGGAATCGCCGTCAGCAGTCTGGTCCCTTCAGGATCATGCCATGGAGGGGTGGCAGGTGAAAGGGGAATATTTTTCTCCCAGACTATTTCATCTCGAATATTGCAGAAACATTTTGTACAATTCAATGAGTAGAACTCATGATGGCAGAAATCTTTAAACAAAGGCTTTACTCCTCTTCTGAAATACCGCAATACTTCTTCAACTCCTTTTGTTCTTATTCATGTATGTGCCTTATTGCTACAGATAAAGCTCATGTGGGGTATTTACCAATTAGTCATTTTTATATCCCTGCTGCCTATTTTTCCTAAGTCACATATTACCTACTTACACATATTATAGAGAAGTAGATAGGTATTTTTGAAAACAATATGAATGAACAGTAACATGTTCTGTAGGAGAGTTTGAGGTCCTACCATGTCTGGTTTAAAAATATTAAAGATTAAAAAAAACTTTAAAAGCTTAATTCAAGTTGTTTTCAAGGTTAAATATGATTCATAGTCTCAAATTTATAGTTTAGTTTAAATCCCTTAAGCAGTGACATTCAACTTGGTCAAACATATTTTCCACACCATTTGTTATGATAAGTTTACCTGTCTGGGCTAGGTATGTTTGCAAATATGAAATAAATGCAAAATATTTTCTTTTGGAAAATGAATAAAATGAATACTGACTAGATCATAAGAAAATTTAGAATTTTCATTCTTGAGCAATGTATATATTACTGGTTAGGACCCTTTTAATTGATGGAGTGAATTATATGCCAGTAACCATGCTGGAAAAATAAACCCAAAGGCCTTTAGTTAGAGCACTAATATGTGTAATTATTAAACTTTTGAATGATTTCAATTATACTTATCATTGTAATTAAAGTATTTTGAGGGTTTTTATTTTTGTGACATTGTATTCTTGATATTTATAAGAAAGTCATAACAGATGGGGATCAAATCAGGTCACTGGACACCTAAATCCATACTGGGTAAATAAAATTAATTATTTTCCAGACAACTGAAAATTTAAAACAAGCAATTGTACATCTTCTCCAACTGTGATTGAATTAAAAAATAGTAGTCATTTATCTCCTATAAACCTATTTCAGAAACATTAATTCTCATGCCATTGTTACGGAAGGCCTTTTATAAAATTGCCAACCTTCGTTGATAGTTTTGTTTGCTAATGAACCAAAACACACACAGGCACATGCACACACATACACACACAATTTAAAATATAAGTTTAGGCAAGCGCTTTGATATTTTAAAACCATCTGATGAAAAGTATCTGAATAGTATCCAGCTATATATTTATATCCTGCTTCATGTAGGGAGCCTTCTGACTTCCAGGCAAGCTGGGTCTCTCTTTTGCAGAGAGCCTGACAGGGACCAGGAAGTGTCTGGCTTCTAATTTTGGGATTCCTTGTCTGTCTGATTAGACTGTCAGGTCTGGGCAGGACGCCAACTTGTTTACCTCTCTGTTCTCCTGGCCTGGCCATGCTGAGGGCATGGGAGCCGCCTACCACATCTTGGATGGATGAATGAGTGAGTAGTGAGTTAGTTGTCCTTTCATCTCTCCTTTTCTGATTTGCTCACAAAAACGGAGGCTGTTCTGTGAAGGTGTGGACATACTGCTGCTGGGGTGGCTTGTAACCTGAACAAGTTTATGACACGAGGGAATGAAAAAAATAAAGGAGCCAAGGATCTTGCCCTTGGTGTTTTGGTGGTGGGGAGTAGGGACTGAATGTAGAGAATTTCAGGGGTAGTGGGCATCCCGTCATGGGTTTCTGAAAGGGCCTGGCATGTGCAGAATTGGGTAAGAAGCTCAGATGGGGTTGTAACACAGGCAGTTTTATGGAGAGTGGAAAGAAATGAATGAAGGTCAGTAAGTTGTGAAGAGGTGGTTATGGGCCTGGGATGCCAAAGTGAAGTTTTGGGACTGTAGCATCCAGGAAGTCAGTGGAAAGACAAGGAGGAGATGAAAGAAAGAACTTCTCAAAGACAGCAGGATGGTTTCACGGGCCTCATAAAGTATTTTGAAATGAGTACATTATGTGAAGGGTTCTTTAGACTTAGCAGGAAATATATGCCAAGATTTGTTTGGACTATCATGACCTGGGTCGCAAGTCAACTTTTGGATAGAAAGCTTTCTTTACAAAAGCTGAGAATGATCATTTAAAGCAGGTGCTTCAAGAAAAATGTTCCCTCAGGAGTTCATGAATCCAGTGGTGAAACACGTGTTTGCTTTTGTATAAGGAACATGTTAATGCAATGAAGAAATGAAAGTCATTGTGTAGACCCAGGCCAAGTTGCTCTGAATTATCTTTCCTCATGGATGAAATTGACTTTCCAAATGTATTTCCCTTATAAATGTAACCTAGGACATTTCCTTTCAGAATTCTTAATTCTCCACTGAAGGAATTGCACATTGATCTGTATTAAAGCAGACACAAACTATATTTTAGGGAAAGCAGAGCCAACTTCCTTGAAGTGCTTTCATTTCATTGAAGTGCTTTATTGTGCCACACTTTTAATAGTTTTATAGTTTCTTCCATCTCTAAGGGCCTATCCATGCCATTTTCTGGCCATTTAATGAACATTAAATGTTAATATAATATAATAATATAACATATATAACATAATGTTATAATATAACATAAATTAAATGGGGGATAAGTGGGAAAGTGGTACTATTGCAGAAAAGAAGGGAAGGTATTACTATGTTCCTCTCTGGCTTCTTCCTCCTCCTTATTCCTCTTTCTTTCTTTCTTTCCCCCTCTTTCTTTCCTTTTTGAATAACCTCCTAACACAATATGACAAAGAATACCTTAAAGAAAATAAAAATAGTAGCAATAATAAAATCATGGAATGTATATTTATTATTCCTCATGTGAAAATGGCAGATTGAAAAACTTTAACACATTAATTGTTTATATGCAAATAAATTCTGCTAAGTACAAATGATCCTTATCTGTTTATTAAAACAAGCACAACAGGACTTTTACTTGGAAACCGTTTTTAGTATTTGGAGCTATTTTTTGTAGGAAATGCTAAATGAGTCATGCCAAGGAGTGAAAACAAAACAAAACAATCCCAACACATTTCATGACTACCAAGTAGAAAGACAAAGACAAAAATTTTCCCCAGTGAATTAATTTCTTACACTGGCATATGCCAATTCTATGTTTACATCTTCAGCTAATTTAGATCTGTAGATAAGCTAAGAAGGATGTTTTAAAATAGACTAAAGAATATGTGCAGGACAGTTTCTCTAGTAACATATGCTCTAAGAGCTAATTCAATTTAAAAGTTCATAGGGATAGATAAGAGGATGTGTAATCTACTGATCACACTAATTTTCTTTGGGCCTGTTCTTGATTTATTTTATTTGACTTGTAGAGAAGTACTAGTTCATTTAAAACTCACATTAATGAATTATGTTTGAGGGGTATGCTGCTGTCAAATTCTCTAAAGGATATCTGAATCCATGGGAACTGGAAAGTCTTACAATGTAGATATGGATAAAATTACATACACATGCAGTAATATTCATACTCAAAACTGGGATAATAAGATGTTATATAGAATTTTAAACTATTTGTAATTACAACATATAACACACAAATGCATGGCATGTACACACCCACACAGATATGTTTTCTTCTAACCCTTAATCATTTTCATTAATAACATTTGGTGAGCTTATTTTTGTTTCGTATAATAAAGGAACTCATGTAGTTTTTTGGAATTCAAATTCTATATATGAAGATGTCATGTGCATTTTAAAAGTATCTTTTTATTTTCCCCCTAATAGAATTTCATGACTGATTAAACTCACCAAGAACTTACATACATTTTTAAAACCTCCTGGTTGTAGTAGACTGGTGTTAAGAAGTAGAAACAGTATTTTCGCTGTTAAGTCAATAAATTATTATTTTTTTAACTTGAGGGGTGGAGGTTAGGGAGAAGAAATAATGTACCTAAAAGTTATATGTTGTTAAAACCTCTCTAGATGACTCTGATTCTATTTCCTTCCTGTGTACACCAAAGAACATATTTTTTATGAGAACTTAACTCACATAGTGAAAAATAAGCTTTATTAAAAGTGAGTATCCTAAAGTCACATCAAAATTAATTGTATATTATAACCATTTATCCTGAGATTATTTGCTATTCTTTTTGTATCTATGCTGTTCTGAAAGTATCTCTCCTCTTCTAAAATGTGAATTACCTTATATATCTACTCAGATTTCTGGGAAAGAGATGAAAAATACCAATTCTTTAAAAATTCTGTCATTTTAAAAATTTGGGTAGTATAATGATCTTATATTAGAAGCATTATATTAAACACAAATATGGATTGATTTAGAACACAATATGAAAATAAGAGAAAAAGACTAAAAGGAAATACTGTGTAGTGAACATCCATGGCTTCATTACTTAAATGAATGATAAAGAATATTAGGACTTAATTCAAGAATCAGCTAGTAGATCTAAATAAACAAAATTGCATTTCTTTTTTGCCTAAATTTAAGACTTCTTGGTTGGTGTATGCCACTTACTGGAATTCATTGTTCATGGCATTTTCTATCTGTTAGAATAATTTCAGCTATAGAAAAGAGAAAAATCACCACTTAACACACATTAACTGTGAAAAAAAGTAATTATCTTGTACTAAAATTTGTGCAGAGGCAAAGTTTTTCCATGGTTAGTTAATTTACTGTCTCACTAATGAGATCAAGTTTTCAGATACCCAGGTACTCCCTTTCTCTCTACTCATAGCCACAGAAAGGCTGTAGTTACTCTGTCCAAGCTGATGTATCCATTGGATGAAGAGAGCTTTCCTTCCTTCTGTTTCTTTTGAAGAGGGAGGAAACTTTACTCCTAAACTATCCCTTCCCCAAATCTTCCTTGGAGCTTTATTTTTCAGGAGGGAGTCAAACCTACCTTTCTTCCCATATCAGACTTTCTCAGGATGCACTTCTAATTATGCAAAAACAAACAAACTTGAGATTCTGTCACATAGAATAAAGGGAAACATGGAAATGGCTATTGGGCAGGCAATGAAGAGTATGTGTTGCATTCTTCTTTTAAAAACATTAAAAGAGGAACCCCTGGGTGGCCCAGTTGGTTAAGAGTCTGACTTCTGATTTCGGCTCAGGTCATGATCTCAGGGTCCGGAGATCAAGCCCTGAGTCCAGCTCCACACTCAGTGAGAAATATGCTTGACACTCTTTCCCCCTCCCTCTTCTTCTCTCCTCCCCTCTGCTCCACCCCCCACACCCAGCTCTGTCTCAAATAAATAAATAAATAAATAAAATCTTTTTAAAATACTGAAAGAGAAAATAAAGAAGAATATCTTTAGGGACAAAATGGCGGGGAACTAGGAGGAGGCGCCCTTTCAACCTGTCCCCTAAAGTGAGCTGATTACCTACCAAGGAACTCCGATCACCCATGAAATCAGCCTGAGATCAGAATTATACACGTCTGGATCTCTACGGGGGCAGAAGATGCCAGTGGGCAGGTAAAGCAGAGTGGGAACGTTGGACTAATATTGGAAGATAAACAAAAGGGGGAGGAGCCACCAGAGGCAACCCATTGGAAAGTAACACCCCAATACGAGAGTCTCCTGCATCTGGGGACCAGCATCAACTTGAAGTCTCGTAGAATGCAATCAAAAAGAGCAAAGGATCGCGGGGTGAAATTGTGGGAATTGGGACGGTTAGGGACAGGGGCTTAAGTCCCCCGACCGGACACCCCTGGCACTGAGCAGAGAGAGTGCAGCAGAGAAACCAGGTCTTGGTCCCTGAGCCACGAGGAGACCTCCTAAGGGCGCTTGGCGTGCAGGAGGGGCTGGTACCCTCGCGTGGCAAAAGCAGGCTTTTTGCAGCCCCCACGCGGGCATCAGGCCACGCTAGCAGAGCCTGAGATGCACTCCACCCCCTCCCCTGAGAGAGGCACGCGCAGGCGCCAGCTCAGCGCTCTCGGACCTGGAAAATCTGAGCGCTCCCAGCCCGGGCCAGCGGGAAAATCTGAGTGAGATCGCTGCTTGGAACGTCTCAGGTGGTCCAGAGCTGCCCAGAGAGCTGCCGCTGTTGTGGTTTTGGGTACAAGCAGGAGTTCCTGTGTCCCAAGAGACCGTGGCTGGGAACCTGCTCTGCCAGCGGCCAGGGGGAAGCTTGTGTGCTCTGCAGCACCCAGAGGGGAACGGACTGGGGCTTCTCTCTGGGAGGGAGGTCTGGGTGCAGTTTGCTTTTCTCTAAATCTCCAAGAACCATCGGGAACTGCCAAGGGGAGAAAAAACAAATGAACAGACATAAAAACCTCCAGAGAACAAAAGCCTGAAGGGCCGGTTTCCTCAGAGCCCACCCCCTTGAGGGGGGCCGGAGGACTTAACTCAGGAAACACCGCCTGAAAACCCACGCAGCAGGCCCCTCCCCCAGAAAGCCAACCAGGGAAACAAAAACAAAAACAAAAACGACAAGACAACAATCACTACTACTTCATAGATACAACTTTTAATTTTTAATTCGTTCCCACTATTCTGGTTCATTTTTAATTTTTTAAAAAATTTTTATATAGATTTTTTTAGCCTATTTACCATCACAGTGAGATGTCCAGTACATCAAATTCCATAATAACCTTTTAACCTGAACTTTTTGATACATATACCCATGTTTTTCTTTTGCTTTTCTATTTTTTAAATTTTTTTAAAATTTTACTTTAGTTTAGTTCAGATCATTTTTTTCTTTATTTTTATTTGTTAATATTCATATAGAGTTAAACTTCAAGGTAATCCCCTTTCCCCAATCAATGCTACCCCTATAGGTAAACCAATTTTTAATCCCCCATTATCTTAGGAAAGTTGTGTCCTTTAAAAAAGATATCAAGACACATCCAGGAAGAATCAAAATAACCTTCCTCGCCCACAGTGAGAATTTATAACGACTCTCCCATCTTTTTCTTCCACCAGTGTTTCTGTGTAGTTGTGTTTGTCCTGGTAGTATATAAATATTAAACTTGGGGTTTCTTTTTGACGAGGTTCTTTTTTTGTTTGTTAGTTTGTTTTGCTTCTACATATATATGTATATATTTTTTTCTTCTCTTATCATATACTTTTATCAGTCTTTTTGTTTGTCTGTTTTTGTTTGTATACTTCACAAACCTTACCTTGGGGCCCATTGGGGCTGAGCCTTCTCTTTTATCCTTCTTTCTTTTCCCTGTCTCTCTCTCTCTCTCTCTCTTTTTCTTCTTTCTCTCTTTCTTTTTTTCTTTAGTTTGGGTGGGGACTCTTGATTGCTCAGAAGCATTCCAGGGTGTACCTTGACTGCACCAAGGTCGATACATCCAGCTACATCCATTCAGCCATCTCTCACCAAAATGACTAGGAGGAGGAATGCCCAACAGAAGAAAAATTCAGAGGATGGGCCTTCTGCAACAGAGCTAATGGCTACCAACATAGACATTATGTCGGAAAGGGAATTCAGGCTAACAATTATCCAGGCAATAGCTAGGTTGGAGAAAGCCATGGATGACCAAACGGAATTGATTAGGACAGACCTGAAAGCCACCAGGGATGATGTTCACAATGCTCTCAATGAGTTCCAATCTAATCTAAATTCCCTAAAAGCTAGGGTAACTGAGACAGAAGACAGAATTAGTGATCTGGAGGACAAATGGATAGAGAGAAAAGATCAGGAGGAAGCCTGGAACAAACAGCTTAGAAGCCATGAAAACAGAATCAGGGAAATTAATGATGCCATGAAACCTTCCAATGTCAGAATTATTGGAATCCCTGAAGGGGAGGAGAAAGAAAGAAATCTAGAAGATATAGTGGAAGACATTCTTCATGAAAATTTTCTGAATATCACAAATGGAACCAGCATTCATGTACTAGAGGCAGAATGGTCCCCTCCCCCCCCAAGATTTTAGATTCTCGAAACACCTCGAGACACCTGATAGTAAGAATGAGGAATTATAATTCTAGAGAAATTCTCTTGAAGGCAGCTAGGACAAAGAAGCTCCTAACATACAGAGGAAAGCCCATCCAAATAACATCAGACATGTCCAGAGCAACCTGGCAAGCCAGAAAGGGCTGGCAAGATATATTCAGGGCACTAAATGAGAAAAACATGCAGCCAAGAATACTTTAATCCAGCAAGACTGACATTCAGAATGGATGGAGAGATAAAGAGTTTTGAAGACTGGCAAGGCTTAAAAGAGTATGCGACCATCAAACTGACGCTACAAGAAATATTAAGGGGGGTTCTATAAAAGAGGAAAAATCCTAAGAATATCATTGAACAGAAATATAGAGACAATCTACAGGAAGAAAGATTTCAAAGGTAACACGATGTCAATAAAAACATATCTATCAATAATGACTCTCAATGTGAATGGCCTAAATAGGCCCATAAAATGACACAGGGTTGCAGATTGGATAAAATTACAGGACCCATCCATATGTTGTCTACAGGAGACCCATTTAGAACCTAAGGATACACCCAGATTGAAAGTGAAGGGATGGAGAAACATCTTTCATGCCAATGGGCCTCAAAAGAAGGCCAGAGTAGCGATTCTCATATCAGATAAATTAGATTTTAAACTAAAGACTGTAGTCAGAAATACAGAAGGACACTACATAATTCTTAAAGGGACTATCCACCAAGAAGATCTAACAATTGTAAATATCTATGCCCCCAAGATGGGAGCAGCCTATTACATAAGAAAACTATTAATCAAGATAAAGAGTCATATTGATATGAATACATTGATAGTAGGAGATCGTAACATGCCTCTCTCAGTAACAGACAGATCATCCATGCAGAAAATCAATAAAGAAACAAAGGCATTGAATGACACATTGGACCAGATGGACCTCATAGATATATACAGAACATTCCACCCTAAAACAACAGAATACTCATTCATCTCAAGTACACATGGAACCTTCTCCAGAATAGACCACATACTGGGTCAAAGATCAGGGCTCAACCAACACCAAAAG
>PISX010019097.1:0-38938 GCA_004024625.1 Mellivora capensis
TTTGGAGGTTCTAGCAGGGGAGCGCAGCTACTCGTATACCCTTGACCGAAGACCGGTCCTCTCCTCTATCGGGGAAGGTCGTCCTCTTCGACCGAGCGCGCAGCTTCGGGAGGGACGCACATGGAGCGGTGAGGGAGGAAGGGGACCACCCGCCTAGCCAGCCAGATCAGCCGAATCAACCCTGGCGATCAATGGGGTGACAGGTGTCGCAGCCAGATCGCCCTCACATCCGATTTTCTTCTTTTTTGTCTCAATTATGCTTCAAGTTTTTATTAACAACAAGCAGATTTTTTTTAATGTAGAATTATGGAAGATTACATTTTATAGCTGCACCATCCCCAGTTGTTATAGATGTCCACTAATATTTTATATAACCTCCAAAAATGTTATATTATAGACTCTAATAATATACAAACATACATATGGTACATATTGGAAGAGGAATAACTTCTTTTATGTCCTACCTTGTATGGACTTTTGAGAAGGTCTCAAAAGAATAGCTTGGAAAGCGAAACGTTCAGGGCCAAATTTGTTGATTTCAGGAGTCACGTAATAGAAAAAATCATAGAAAAAAATTTTTTTTGTTTAGTCTCAGAGAATCTATAAAGGCATATAAGTATATGATTTAGGCACAGGTAATAAGATGATTTTGGTTTTAATTAATAAACAAGAATTACTTGTGCATAATATTGAAGACACTGCCACTGTATGTTTTGATTCATGTTCAAAACTAGGCTTATCTTTTGTTAGACTCTTTTGTTGTTTTTCATGTATTTTTTATTCTGTTCAGGAGCCAATTAGCAAAACTGGGAACTAACAAACAAACCTTTCCTATTGGTAAACAACTGTTTCCCTGTCCTGTTGTTTCCTCCTTTTTACTTCACTCAGGCAGCCCTTCCTTGAGCCCTGCTTCTGAAGCCTTACATGTTCACATTAATTTGCCTTTCTCTGTGATTCTTTCCTCTTGTCAGCAATCTGATCATCCTAAAACTGGTATTCTGTTTCTTAAAATAATCCATGCCCTCACACTTACTTTCAAATAAAGTTTAAATTCCTTTGTAGCACATGAGGCAGTTATGGATTTATCCCTTCTTTTAAAGCTTTATTTAAATTCTAGTTAGTTAACATAACTGTAATTTTGGCTTCAGAAGTAGAATTTAGTGATTCATCACATATATGTGTATAACACCCTGGATTTATTCTTAATATAATTACTTTTAAATATAGGAAAACATATCTGAAAAAGATCAAAATACTCTCATGTTATCATCAACAAAAGATGGTTCCTGTTCCCAACTGGATAAATGTTTTTTTCCAGAAATTTCTTGCTACCTCTATGTTTGAATAAACATGCACTGCCTAATCATGGAGCAAATCATTCTTCTTTAGTGGTAATGTAAGTTGATGAACACTAAAGCCATCTAAATGTATTCATAGCAAATTGTGGCAAACCAGACACAAAAAGCTTGGAGATGAAGCTGGTTTGACTTTGGACTATTAGGTCAGAATTCTGAGGATTTCAGCTTTCTAGCTCCATCTTGCGAGCTTGGAAGTGTGTGACCCACTGGACTGTATGAAGCCTGGTACTTTTGCCAAATACTCACATATTATTACACATCTTCCTATTAAAGACACAGCCTTGTATCTTTGATGTTTTCCCCAGACTGATATTAGTGCAAATCAATTAAAAAAAGGAGCAGATTTGAGTCCCCAGAAAGGAAACTGTGTTTTAAATAATTTTTAGCAGTTAGAGATTAGCAGGACATGGCATGTGATCCTGCTATGGAAAACAGTTAATATATTCTCCCTGAAAATAATCTGGTAGCTGTTTTATAGATGAAGTCACTTCTAGAGTTTATAGATGAAGTCACTTCTAGAGTTTATAGATGAAGTCACTTCTAGAGCACTAATTCTAGCCCTCACCCCTTAAAAAGTTTCTCCAAGCCTTGATTTCCTGCCAGGACAGGGGAAAGAGTCGATCCCTTATGCAGGATATTGCCAAGACAACAAAAGAAAAGATTAAGGATGAACCATTGGATACTCTGGAATTAATCAGTGTGATGAAGCCAAGGTTTCAGTACTTAACTGTGGTTATGAGCAGAGACTCACAGTCTGAGGTCCTGGCAATGGCAGGGGTTTCCTATCTGGAAAAAAAGACACAACACTGAGAAAGGAGCTTTACACATGAGCTGAGGGTGTGTTCTCAGCTGACAGATAGCATAAAAATTATAAGCTCTGGAATTTATGGGGAGTAGTAAACAGCTCAGGGATCTAAGAATAACAGACTTCCCTGGGAGACATGAAGAGAGAATAGCCCATAGAGAAAGGAGAAATCCTAGGATATTAAATCCCAAAAGGTTAGGGGAGGAGATTAATTCAGATATATGTTTCCTATCAATAATACCTGAAATCATACATAAAGAGAAAAATACATTCATTTATGAAACTATAATGGCCCTATAAAATGTGGGCAACTTTATTAGTGTTTGAATTGTTCTTGACTACAACATTTCAAGGGATTCTAAAATCTATGGTTATGATGTCATGCTTAAAAAAAAACTCTTAGAGGAAGAAAGTATTTATTCACTATATATGGTGTTCTTCTGTGTTTACAAAATATGGTAGGCATAGAATGACCTATAAACTGTATTGGTCCATGTTTACATGGAAACTGTGGTCTAATTTGGACAGGGGGATAAAACACTAAACAAAGAATCTAACATTTCTTTTAATTTTAAGTTCTTTGAACTGGGAGAAGTGCTTTAATTCAAAAGTACCCAGAGATATGATAGCATATTAATGAGAATTAAGTTAGTCTTGATGTCAGAGAAGGATTTACAGAAGAAACACCAGTTTATACTGAGGATACTTGGAGTAGGTCTTAACTATGGTGTTTGTTTGATTGATGGGGATGAGGGGAAGGGAAAGGATTCAAAGAACTTTAAGATTCTGAAATGAGGGGTGCCCGGGTGGCTCAGTGGTTTAAAGCCTCTGCTTTTTGCTCGGGTCATGATCCCTGGGTCCTGGGATCGAGCCCCACATCGGGCTCTCTGCAGAGCAGAGAGCCTGCTTCCTCCTCTCTCTCCCTGCCTGCCTCTCTTGCCTGCTTGTGATCTCTGTCTGTCAAATAAATGGATAAAATCTTTAAGAAAAAATAAAAAAAATATTCTGAAATGAGAGGATCATGTTAAATTCAAGGTAATAGAAAAGGGTAAATATGGCTGGAGCCCTAAACTGTGCTAAAAGATGAGATATAATGTGATACAGAGCTGCTGAGCTAACAATAGAGGCCAGAGACTTATAAGCAAATTTATGCTAAAATCACAAAGGACCACTGAAGATTTTAAGGAGAATTAAGACCTTGCAGCAATGACAAGACAAAATTATATGTGGCAAGAATAAATATAAGTAGATCAGGTGAATAGCAGTAATCCAAAGGAGCGATGACTGGGTGTTGAACTAGGATGGGGCAGTAGAGATGAAAAAAAGTGAATAGATTTAGAAGCTATGGTGGAGGTAAAATTGATCATTTCTAAGACCAAAGAATAATTCTTTTATTATTTTTAAAAATTTTTCTTTAATTTTTTTTCTTCCCCTTTGAGTAGAGTTTACAGAAAATGTTACACTAGTTTCAGGTATACAACATAGTGATTCAACAAGTGTATACATTATGCTATGCTCACAAGTGTAGCTGCTCTTTGTCACTGTACAGTGCTATTACAATACCCTTACTCTGTTCCTTACGCTGTACCTTCCATCCCCATCACTTACTCATTCCATAACTGGAGGCCTGAACCTCCCACTCCCCTTTATCTATTTCACCCAGCCCCCCACCCCCTCCCCTCTGGCAACTATCAGTTTGTCCTTGTATTTATAGGTCTGATTCTGTTTTTTATTTGTTTATTCATTTGTTTCATTTTTTAGATTCCACATATAAAACAAATTGTATGGTATATGTTTTTCTTTTTCTGACTTGTTTTTCTTCTTCTGATTTGTTTATTTCATGATACCCTCTAAGTCTATCCATGTTGTCACAAATGGCAAATCTCATTTTTCTTTATGGCTGAGTAATATTCCAGTGTGTGTGTGTGTGTCTCACACCTTCTTCATTTCTTTATTCATTTGTCTATAGATGCATACTGAGGTTGCTTCCCTATTGTAAATAATGCTGCAGTAAACATAGTGGTGCATCATATCTTTTACAATTGGTGTTTTCACTTTTTTTTTTTAAGATTTTATTTATTTATTTGTCAGAGACAGAGGGAAAGAGAGCAAGCGAGCACAGGCAGACAGAGTGGCAGGCAGAGGCAGAGGGAGAAGCAGGCTCCCTGCTGAGCAAGGAGCCCGAAGTGGGACTCGATCCCAGGACGCTGGGATCATGACCTGAGCCGAAGGCAGCCGCTCAACCAACTGAGCCACCCAGGCGTCCCTGTTTTCACTTTTGCATGAATACCCAATAGCATAATTATTGAATCATATGGTATTCTTATATTTTTAATTCTTCAAGGAACCTCTGTACTGTTTGTCAGTGACTCTACCAATTTGCATTTCCATCAACAGTGTAGTGTTCCTTTCTGGAGATCTTAGATAACTAATTCATTTTCTTTTTTTTTTTTTAAGATTTTATTTATTTATTTGACAGACAAAGATCACAAGTAGGCAGAGAGGCAGGCAGAGAGAGAGGAGGAAGCAGGCTCCCTCCTGAGCAGAGAGCCCGATGCGGGGCTGAATCCCAGGACCCTGAGATCATGACCTGAGCTGAAGGCAGAGGCTTTAACCCACTAAGCCACCCAGGCACCCCACTAATTCATTTTCTTAATAGATCTATGACTACTGTAACTTTACATTCCTTCTTAGATTGCTTGCAGTGTTTTTAATAGGTGCCTATGTCATCTACATTTTCAGATGTATGGGTAAATTTGCTCTCGACATCCTCTTCCTGTTCACTTTGGTAAATGTTTCATATTAGTCTGAGAAATAAAACTATATTTAAAGCTGGTGGATGTTGTTTACTGTGCATGTCAGTCAGTTGCTTATGTTCGGATAGTCTATACTATTTATGTTTTTCTAATTCTCTGCTCTTCAGTTGCTGAGGGGTTATGTTAAAATATCCAACTATGATTTCATTGTGGATTTATCAATTTCCCCTTCTAATCCTATCCACCTCTTGTGAATATGTTTATGTGTGTATGTTTCTATAATGATATTAACCATGTACAAAGTTAGGTATATTTTCTCCTGTTGGATTGCCATTGTAATCATTATGAAATTTTACATTTTATTATTCCTAATATTACTGTGTTAAAATCTACTTTGCTGGTTACAGCCACACAAGCTTTTTCTTATAGTATATAATATATATTATATACTATATATATATTATATATATAATATATATATACACACAAGCTTTTTCTTATAGTATATAATATATAGTATATAATATATATATTCATTTATTTATATATAATGTATATATAATGTATATGTTCATATATACATAATATATATGTAATATCTCCTAAAATAACATAGCTTCTAAGGATATTTTCTTTTTCTTTTTTTTGTTGTTCTTCTTTTACTTTTTGGACTAAATATATTTCGAGTTTATCTTTGTGTACAGTGTAAGAGAATGGTCGCATTTCATTATTCTACATATAGCTGTCCAATTTTCCCAGCACCATTTATTGAAGAGACTGTCTTTTTTCCACTGTATATTTTTTCCTGCTTTGCCGAAGATTATTTGACCATAGAGTTAAGGGTCCATATCTGGACTCTCTACTCTGTTCCACTGGTCTATGTGTCTGTTTTTATGCCACTACCATGCTGTCTTGGTGATCACAGCTTTGTAGTAAAGCTTGAAATCAGGTAACGTGGTGCCCCCGTTTTGTTTTTGTTTTTCAACATTTCCTTAGCAATTCGGGGTCTCTTCTGATTCCATACAAATTTGAGGATTATTTGCTCCAGCTCTTTTAAAAATACCGGTGGAATTTTGAACGGAATGGCATTAAAAGTATAGATTGCTCCAGGTGGTATACACATTTTAACAATGTTTATTCTACTGATCCAAGAGCATGGAATGGTCTTCCATCTTTTTTGTCTTCTTCAATTTCTTTCATGAGTGTTCTGTAGTTCCTTGAGTATAGATCATTTTCCTCTTTGGTTAGGTTTATTCCCAGGTATCTTATGGTTCTTGGTGCAACAGTAAGGAATCAATTCTCTAATTTCCCTTTCTGTATTTTCATTGTTAGTGTATAAGAAAGCAACTGATTTCTATACATTGACTTTGTATCCTGCCATGTTCCTGAACTGATGTATGAATTCTAGTAGTTTGGGGGTGGAGTCTTTCGGATTTTCCATATAAAGTATCCTGGCATCTGAGAAGAGAGAGAGTTTGACTTCTTCGTTGCCAATTTGGATACCTTTTATTTCTCTTTGTTGTCTGATAGCTGTTGTTAGGACTTCTAATGCTATGTTGAACAAGAGTGGTGAGAGTGGGCATCCTTGTCGTGAGATCCTGATCTCAATGGGAAGGCTGTAAGCTTCTTCCCATTGAGGATGATATTTGCTGTGCGTCTTTCATAGGTAGATTTTATGAAGTTCAGAAATGTTCCCTTTATTCCTATACTTTGAAGTGATTTAATCAAGAACGGATGTCGGATTTTGTCAAATGCTTTTTCTGCATCAATTGAGAGGACCATATGGTTCTTCTCTCTTCTCTAATTGATTTGTTCTATCACATTGATTGATTTGCGAATGTTGAACCATCCTTGTAACCCAGGGATGAATCCCACCTGGTCATGATGGATGATCTTTTTAATGCGCTGTTGGATCCTGTTTGCTAGGATCTTGTTGAGAATCTTAGCATCCATATTCATCAGTGATATTGGTCTGAAATTCTCCTTTCTGGTGTGGTCTTTGCCTGGTTTGGGGATCAGGGTAATGCTGGCTTCACAAAAAGAGTTTGAAAGTTTTCCTTCTGCTTCAATTTTTTGAAACAGCTTCAGGAGAATAGGTGTTATTTCTTCTTTGAAAGTCTGGTAGAATTCCCCAGGGAATGTGTCATGTCCTGGGCTCTTGTTTTTTGGGTGGTTTTTGATCACTGCTTCAATCTCATTACTAGATATCAGTCTATTCAATTTGTCAATTTCTTCCTGGTTCAATTTTGAGAGTTTATAGTTTTCCAGGAATGCATCCATTTCATCTAGGTTGTTTATCTTATTCGCATATAACTGTTGATAATAACTTCTGATGATTGTTTCTACTTCCTCAGTGTTAGTTGTGATCTCTCCCTTTTCATTCATAATTTTATTAATTTGAGCTTTCTCCCTTTTCTTTTGGATTAGTGTGGCCAATGGTTTATCGATCTAATTGATTCTTTCAAAAAAACAGCTTCTAATTTCCTTGATACGTTCTACTGTATCTCTAGTTTCTACCTCATTCATCTCTGCTCTAATCTTGATTATTTCCCTTCTTGTGTGTGGAGTTGGTTTAATTTGTCATTGATTCTCCAGTTTTTTAAGGTGTAGAGAGAGCTGGTGTATTCTGGTTTTTTAAATTTTTTTGAAGGAGGCTTGGATGGCTATGTATTTCCTCCTTAGGACTGCCTTTGCTGTATCCCATAGGTTTTGGACCAAATTGTCTTCATTCTCACTGGTTTCCATGAATTGTTTAAGTTCTTCTTTGATCTCCTGATTGATCCAAGCATTCTTAAGCAAGGTGGTCTTTAGCTTCCAGGTGTTTGAACACCTTCCAAACTTGTCCTTGTGATTGAGCTCCAGTTTCAAGGTATTGTTATCTGAGAATATGCAGGGAATAATCTCAGTCTTTTGGTATCAGTTAAGTCCTGATTTGTGACCCAGTATGTGGCCTATTCTGGAGAAGGTCCATGTGCACTTGAGAAGAATGAGTATTCTGTTGTTTTAGGGTGGAATGTTCTGTATATATCTATGAGGTCCATCTGGTCCAATGCGTCATTCAATGCTTTTGTTTCTTTATTGATTTTCTGCTTGGATGATCTGTCTATTACTGAGAGAGGTGTGTTGAGATTCCCTACTATAAATGTATTCATATCGATATGATTCTTTATCTTGATTAATAGTTTTCTTATGTAATTGGCTGCTCCCATATTGGGGGCATAAATATTTACTACTGTTAGATCTTCTTGGTGGATAGTCCCTTTAAGAATGATGTATTGTCCTTCTGTATCTCTGACTACAGTCTTTAGTTTAAAATCTAATTTATCTGATATGGGAATCGCTACCCCGGCCTTCTTTTGAGGCCCATTGGCATGAAAGATGCTTCTCTATCCCTTCACTTTCACTCTGAGTGTATCCTTAGGTTCAAAATGGGTCTCTTTTAGACAGCATATGGATGGGTCCTGTCGTTTTATCCAATCTGCAACCCTGTGTCATTTTATGGGTACATTTAGGCCATTCACATTGAGAGTGATTATTGATAGACACGTTTCTATTGACATTGTGTTACCTTTGAGGTCTTTCTTTCTGTAGATTGTCTCTATATTTCTGTTCAATGATATTCTTAGGATTTTTCCTCTTTTATAGAACCCCCACCCCCCGGGCGCCTGGGTGGCTCAGTGGGTTAAGCTGCTGCCTTCGGCTCAGGTCATGATCCCAGGGTCCTGGCATAGAGTCCCACATCGGGCTCTCTGCGTGGCAGGGAGCCTGCTTCCCCCTCTCTCTCTGCCTGCCTCTCTGCCTACTTGTGACCTCTCTCTCTCTGTCAAATAAATAAATAAAATCTTAAAAAAAAAAAAAGAACCCCCCTTAATATTTACTGCAGTGTCGGCTTGGAGGTCGCATACTCTTTTAAGCCTTGCTGATCTTGGAAACTCTTTATCTCTCCATCCATTTTGAATGTCAGTCTTACTGGATAAAGTATTCTTGGTTGCATGTTCTTCTCATTTAGTGCCCTGAATATATCTTGCCAGCCCTTTCTGGCTTGCCAAGTTTCTGTGGGCAGGTCTGACGTTATTCTCATGGGCTTTCCTCTGTATGTAAGGAGCTTCTTTGTCCTTGCTGCCTTCAAGAGGGCTTGCCTACAATTATAATTCTTCATTTTGCTATTAGGTGTCTTGAGGTCTTTTGAAAATCTGTAATCTTGGGGGAAAACCGTTCTGCCTCTAGTACATGAATGCTGGTTCCATTGAAGATATTGGGAAAATTTTCTCGGATTACGTGTTCCACTATATCTTTTAGACTTCTTTCTTTCTCCTCCCCTTCAGGGATTCCAATAATTTTGACATTGGAGCATTTCATGGCATCATTTATTTCCCTGATTCTGTTTTTGTGCCTTCTAAGCTATTTGTTCCAGGCTTCCTCCTGATCCTTTCTCTCTATGTGTTTGTCCTCCAGATCACTAATTCTATCTTCTGTCTCTGTTACCATAGCTTTTAGAGAATTTAGATTAGATTGGAACTCATTGAGAGCATTGTGAACATCATCCCTGGTAACTTTCAGTTCTTCCCTAACATTGTGAACATCATCCCTGGTGGCTTTCAGTTCCGCCCTAATCAATTCTGTTTGGTCATCCATGGCTTTTTCCAACCTAGCTATTGCCTGGATAATTGTTAGCCTGAATTCCCTTTCCAACATATTGTCTATGTCGGTAGCCATTAGCTCTGTTGCAGAAGGCCCATCCTCTGAATTTTTCTTCTGTTGGGCATTCCTCCTCCTAATCATTTTGATGAGAGATGGCTGAACAGATGTAGCTTGATGTATCGACCGTGGTGCAGTCAAGGTGCACCCTGGAACGCTTCTGCCCACTGGCGTCTTCTGCCCCTGTAGAGATCCAGACGTGTATAATTCTGATCTCAGGCTTATTTCATGGGTGATTGGAGTTCTTTGGTAGGTAATCAGCTCACTTTAGGGTACAGGTTGAAAAGAAGCCTCCTCCTCCTACTTCCCTGCCATCTTGTCTCCCCTCGATATTTTATTTTTCATTTCATTTTCTTTCACTGGATTGCTTAGTCAACCTACATTAATGTAATTACTGACATAATTTTTGTCAAGTTTGCCATGTTTGTATTGTCTTTTTTACCATGTCCCATCTGTTCTTTCCTTTGTTCCTCTTGACATTTTTGACCAATAAAATAGATGTTATTATTACCACTGTATTTTCTTCAATGTTAGTTTTGTTATGCATTCCTATATTTCATTCTGAGCTTCCGTCAGGTAATCATTATTCTATATTCTGAATAACATACTTACTTTATTATTTCCTCTCAGCATTTGTTTATGTGAATAGCTATTTATTTTATCTCCTTTTTTTATAAACTATGTTATCTTAGTCACCATGCAGTACTTCATTAGTTTTTGATGTAGTGTTCAATAATTCATTATTTGCATATAACACCCAGTGCTCATTGCAACACGTGCCCTCCTTTATACCCATCACTGGACTAAACCATCTCCCCATTCTGCTCCCCTCTGAAACCCTCAGATTGTTTCCCAGAGTCCATAGTCCTGTTGTTTGTCTCCCCTTCTGATTTTCCTCCCTTCAGTTTTCCCTTCCTTCATGAGACCAGAATTCTAAGTTGCAAGTGTTTTTTAGGCAATTCAAAAATATCATTTCATTGTCTTTTGGCTTCCATTGTTTGTATTGAAAAGTTGACCAGCAGTCTAAGGCTGCTTCATTAAATGTAGTGTGCGGAGATTATGACTCTGCAAACTCATGCCACAGTATATATTCTGAATAAAATATCCCCAGTTCCATAAAGGCCTGCATGTATGTATATGTACATATGAGTAAAGATGTTTAGCATAGTATTATCTGTGTTGACAGAGAATGAAAAAACTTAGATATTTACAATCAAGGAATGATTAAGAAAATAGTCTTATTGCATGCTAGGAAAGTTTATAAAGTTCATAAAATAATCAGAAGCAAGAAGTGAAGTATATATAATTTTTAAAAATACATTTTTAAAAAATTGAGTAAAAAGTAAGGAACATACTATTTTAGTGCAATAAAATGGATATGTTTCTAAAATAAACATTTGTAAATGACTTCATAGTCAGATGTTTAAGAATATATATCAAACATATGGAGAATGTCAATGGCCTGAAGATTAGAAGTGAAATAAGATGAAAACAAAAGGCAAAAGAAGAAAAGGACCTAGAAATGAGAGAATGCCACTAAGAAAAAGGTATCATGAAGTTTTCTTCACTTTGAACTTGCACCTGAGCTTCCATGAATCCATTGATGAATTAATAAGTCTGGCAGTTATTAGCATACAATGGCATTGTTGTCTATGTGTACTGGAATGCCTAGAGAATGAGTGCAAAAAAAAAAGAGAGTTGATCCCAGGGATATGCTTGTATAAAGAAATTCAGAGGAAATGGGAAAGCAAATGGAACTATAAGGAACATTCAGTGAGAATGAAGAATGACTTAGAATGTGTTATGTGGGGACGCCTGGGTGGCTCAGTTGGTTGGACGACTGCTTTCGGCTCAGGTCATGATCCCGGAGACCCGGGATCGAGTCCCGCATCGGGCTCCCAGCTCCATGGGGAGTCTGCTTCTCCCTCTGACTTTCTCCTCGCTCATGCTGTCTCACTGCCTCTCTCTCAAATAAATAAAATCTTTAAAAAAAAAAAAAAAAAAAAGAATGTGTTATGTGTTCTAGAATTCAAGAAAAGAGAGGGTTTCACTACCCAGCAATCACACTACTAGGTATTTAACCTAAAAATACAAATATAGTGATCTGAAGTGATCTGACGGGGCATGTGCACCTGGATGTTTATAGCAGCAATGTCCACAATAGCCAAACTATGGAAAGAACCTAGATGTCCATCAACAGATGAAGATGTGGTATATATATATATATATACATATATATATATATATATATATATAATGGAAAACTACACAGCCATCAAAAGAAACAAAATCTTGCCATTTGCAATGATGTGGATGGAACTAGAGGGTATTATGCTGAGTGAAATAAGTCACTCAGAGAAAGACAATTATCATATGATCTCTGTGATGTGAGGAATTTGAGAGGCAGGGCACAGAGTTGTGAGGGGGTAGGTAAGGAAAAAAATGAAACAAGATGAGATCAGAACGGAGACAAATCATAAGAGACTCTTAATCTTGTGAAACAAACTGAGGGTTGCTGGGGTGTAGGGGTGGGGTAGAGATAGGGTGGCTGGGTTATGGACATTGGGGAGGGTATGTGCTATGGTGAGTGCTGTGAAACTTGTAAGCCAGGTGATTCACAGACCTGTACCCCTGGGGCAAATAATGCATTACATGTTAATTTTAAAAAAAGAAAGAAAGAAAAGAGAGGGTTTCTATACAAAGGGACTAATCCATTATATTCAATATTTTTGAGATATAGGCCAATATAGGCGTAGAGAAGGACCATTGACTTTAGTAATATGAAGTCATTTGTGAAAGAGACAAAAGCAATTTCAATGAAACAATGAAAATATTCTGAAGAAAACAATAAATGGGTAAGAATTATTTCAAGATGTATAAGTAGGGGTAATGAATACTGGTAGCCTTTAAAGAAATTTTGTTATCAAGATATAGAGAAATAAAATGTGAAATGAGAGTGATTTTGTGATGAACACTTATTTGTTTTATGCCTTTATAAAATAAAAAACACTAGAGGTTACATTTCAACAAAACAGAAATTAATGAGCATAAATTACCAACAGCAGAGAAAAGTTATTCTTAAAAGTTGGGCAGGAAAAATCAACTTTGCAGTCTTCTTTATGCTATCTTCTTTATGCTATCTTTATGCTATGCTTCTTTATGCTATTTTTTTTAATGGTTTGGGAAAATAAGTCCATAAAGGTCAGGGCAATGTTCATGGGATTTCTGCAGAAGCATCCGAGCTGACACCTCAGTGCAGAAACCTGACTCGGCACTTTGGATAAAGTCACAGGGAACCTCAATTCAGAGTTCCAGGGATGGACCCTTCAGACATCTCTCCGAGAATCACTGGAATCTATTCAAACCCCCAATGATAGAAAATGGCAAGGTCCATCAGATTCTTGTAGATACGGGACTTCTTCTTATGTGCATTATGTTATGCTTTGTACGGATAACACTTTCCCACTTGCTTTTTTCTTTAACCCTTTCCCGCCTCCTACTGCCTTTGGCTCGGTTCATGATTAGGGTCCTGGGATCGAGCCCTAAATCGGGCTCTCTGTTCAGCGGGGAGGACTGATTATTATTCTTTAGGACAATGCTGTAAAAACTATCATTTGTAGTTTCTTACTTCACGTTAATTTAGAAAGATATTATACAGAAAATACTCAAGCAATTCTTTGTTCAATTCTCAGCTTGAAAGGAGAAAAGTAACTATTGCTCTCCATAGCCCTGTACTTGTAGAAATACATTTCTTGTATTTTGTAGTAGTCATTAATAACTGTCGTTAATATATTTCATGTCTCATAACTATTATTCATAGCTCCTTCCAAACTGTACATTCTTTGAAAGCCACCTTGGAGACAAAAGGCAACCCACCAGTTAGGAAGGAAGCAATTGCCTGAATGTCTCATGCTAGGACAGACTTGGTCAGGTACAGGGTCACCAAGGTTCTCATAAGACCCCAGAGGCTTATACCTCACACACAGAAGACTTTCTAGTTTCATCTTTTAAAAATTTCTAAGAAAACGGGATTTTTGTTAATAATGAGAATATGTAATACACTTTTTCCAGAGTTAAATACAGTTATCAGTCTAGAAATTCCACCTACAGTCAAAAAGAAAAAGAATGATTTGGGTCATCTAACCCCAGATAATTAGTTTCACTTGATTCAATTTTCTAGATAATTCTCCAAGCTTCTCAATAGTGTTTTTCTCTCTTGGAACCTAATATTACTAAGTCCTGGAGGTAAAATTACACAGAAAACCTGGAGGTTAAAAACTCATATGGAGGGTGATGCGGCATGAAAAATTACTTTGGTATTCTGCAGAAAATTCAATGGGAATGAACTACTCATCATGCTTACCTGGAAAAATCATATACCTATTCTTGGAAATTTTCCTGTCTAAACAGACAGAAGCATTCTTTCACTTCACATCCCAACCCAACCCAGGCAAAAATCCCTTTCATTTGCTCTGGGACTTGATGTCCTTAGAACCTGAAGTGATCCTTATGACACAGTCTCATATCTGCTTGGTTTTCACCCCATAGACAATAGGGTTCATAGTGGGAGGCAAGAGCAGATAAATATTGGCCACAATGATGTGGAAAGATGGAGGATTGTGTGGCCCCCAAAGTGGTGGGAAAAGAAGGAGAAGAAAGCTGGACTGTAGGAGAAAACAATGGCACAGATGTGGGCAGTGCAGGTGCTGAAGGCCTTCTGTCGAGCATCTGCTGAAGAGAGACTGACCACTGCCCGGAGGATCATGGTGTAGGAGATTGTGATACACAGGATGTCAAAGCCCCCAATCAGGAGGGCAACTGTCAGACCATAAATGACATTGACCTTGATATTCCCACAGGATAATTTGGCTACAGACATGTGGTCACAGTAAGTGTGGGGAATTATATTCCCTCTGCAGTAGGGCAGGCGTTTGGTGAGGACAGTGAAGGGAATGATGAGGAACACCCCTCTGAGAAAGGTAGAAAGCCCAGCCTTTGCAATAACAGAATTGGTGAGAAAAGTAGAGTAGTGCAGAGGGTAACAGATAGCCACATAGCGGTCCAGGGTCATAAGCATGAGCACCCCAGATGCCATCCCTGTGAAGGTATGGACAAAAAACATCTGGACCAGACATCCATCAAAGCTTATTTCCTTGAAGTGGAACCAGAAGATGCAGAGAGCTCTAGGAATTGTACTAGAGCATATAAAAAGGTCAGTTAGGGAAAGCATAGCTAAAAAATAGTACATCGGCCTGTTCAGGGAGTCCTCATAGAGGATGAGGTAGAGGAGCCCACAGTTCCCTAGCACAGCCACAGCATACATGGAGCAGAATGGGAAGGAAATCCACATGTGCATGTCCTTCAGTCCTGGGATCCCATTAAGGATGAATGAGGCTGGAGTCAGGTCTGTTTGGTTTAGCATTAACATCATCAAGCTAGGATGATCATTAATCATCTTAGAGAATTTGTGGGTCCTCCTAGATAGAGATAAAAGAGAAAATGTCTTGGTCATAGTCACTGTCTTAATTTCTTTTGCCTTTTTTTCTTCAAGGTACATTTCATGTCCAAAAAAACATTTTTTTCTGACTTCCATGGAATTTGAGTATAAATATTGTTTAAACCAAATAGATTATTTTATATGTGTATTTTTTATTCATTCATTTATCAATGTAGACAACAAATTCTTTTTAGTGCTTAATACTCACATAGTTCTTTGTTTGTTTAATTTTTTATTTTTTTATAAACATATAATCTATTTTTATCCCCAGGGGTACATGTCTATGAATCGCCAGGTTTACACACTTCACAGCACTAACCATACCACATACCCTCCCCAATGTCCATTACCCCATACCCCTCTCCCAACCCCCCCAGCAACCCTCAGTTTGTTTTACTCACATAGTTCTTTAATAGACAAATGGTGTCCATTTATAAAAGACAAAGTTGGTTATTATTTTTCTGAAGCTATTTTTATTAAATGATATTATTTAAATATTAATAACTATACACATATTCCAGAAAAACGAACATGAAACACCATGGAAATTTAAATAAATTATATCTTGAGAAAAAGATATAGTAATGTATTTTGCATGTGGGCTTTAGGAAGTTGAAGATAGGGCTAAAAATAGGAGCCAATCACGACACACTTTATCAATCTCTGAATAGCAGGATTCTTCTAAGGAAATAATAGCCAGAGTGAGGGTCATCCTATTTCTCAGATATCATACTGACAAGTACCGCTGTCAGAATATTTTAAAAATATTGAAATATCATTTAATTACCATTATTTGGAAAACACAAAAGGAGCCTCTAAGAATAAAAATGAATGTAAATGCATAAGTCACTATAAAATATTAAATAAAACGGTATCAATAAAACAGAGAAACCAAAGGATTCCTAAATAAATCAATAAAATGTTAAACTGACAAAAGGCAGATAAAATACACTCATTGGGCTATTAGGATAAATTATGTAAATGGCCCTATATAAGTAGAAATAAATCTGTTAATTTTATAAAAATGTATATATATGGTATAGAGGCCCATATCATAAAGAAAACCAAAGAACAAAATTAAATAATATATAATCCTCAGAGAAAACACACATAAAATTTGGAGCAGACATATTAATTTCAGATGAAGTAGAAATTAAAGAAAAAAAATTGGGCCAGATTTTTTTTTTTTGAGAAATTCTAGGTAAAAGTTATAGGATGACTTTAAAGTTGATTAAATTAAAGTTGATTGTTTTAACAACAATAATTCTACTCTATCTTTGATAATATATTGATAACCTAAATCATGAGAAACACAGAATTCCTCTTATGTAACTTGTTAGTATACAGTAGGTATTTACATTAAGACTTTCCAAATTAACACTTAAATCTGATGAAAGCTCCCATTTTCAAATTATTGCCAATGATTTGATTTTAAGATAACATATCTGACTTGTTATTAATCTCCACTTTAGACAAATCATTAAAATATGGTAGTCTGGATTATGTGGAGACTAGGACATCTAGGTCCCCTGTAGGACCAAAATTGCAACCCTGAGTTCACCAGTGTTTATTATTTTTTAAGATTTAATTTTTTTATTTGACAGAGAGAGAGAGAGAGATCACAAGTAGGCAGAGAGGCAGGCAGAGAGAGAGGGGTAAGCAGGCTTCCTGCTGAGCAGAGAGCCCAATGTGGTGCTGGATCCCAGGACCCTGAGATCATGACATGAGCCAAAGGCAGAAACTTTAACCCAATGAGCCACTCAGGCACCCCTCATCAGTGTTTTAAATACACTTAAAAATTGTTTGCAAGTGAGTGTACAACATTATACACTTCAAAGAACTGTCACATATCATTTACAAAAATGTAAATTTAAATATATATAGCACAGATAAATATATTACAATGATAGGAATATAAACCTTAGAGGTCATGTTTTAAAAGAACTTCTAGAACGTCTAGCACTTCTGTACTATTATTCTCTCTTCAAAAAAATACATTTAGTCTGTAAACTTAATAAACTCTTCCCTGCTATGATCACCTGTCTCCCTCAGTCTGTATCTCCCTGTGCTCTAAATATTTACTCACTTTTGCAGCTTCATCTTTAATGTAAGCCAATCTTCACAGTTCTATACAATGCTTAATTCCAGGTTTTAATATTTCCCATATAGTACCTACTATAAAATAATCTTCTGTATGCTCTTTTTTCATAAAGATAACTTTAATCATTTAGGAATGGCCTTATTCTTACAATAATTTTTAGGTTCCATACAGATTCAATTCATTTGACAAATGCCCTTCTAGTGATAGAAGCTTAAACCAAAGTGACACAATATTAATCACAAATTTAATCTGTTTTTAAAAAGTTTTAAATTGTTTCCCACAGTCTAATTCAATATCTCTTTCTGTTCCAGGTGTAGAGTTAGTGTTTCTGGATATTGCTACACCTCTCCCATCTTTCATAAAGTACAGCCTTATATACCACTCATTGTCAATCCTCATTTCCAAAATCTATAGGCAGTGATCTGTTCCCCACACCCACCACCCCACCTTGTGAGCTGCTTTCAGCCTGTGGATAACCAATGTTGTGGCTGGACTGGTCCTTGTGATTCTTGTGATGACTGCAAGCTGCCTTCAGCAGAAACCATCAGAAAACTTTGAATGAGAAAAGGTTTATTATTTATGAGTCCTGGCAATCATATGGCAAATGGGACCACACAGAGAAGTGAAGACAGGGGAGTGTGTGGGGGACTGGGGTTCTGCTTTTATTGAGCTTGAGGGTGGGGCCTAGGATATCTCAGGCTCACTCTTTATAAGTGAATTTAAAACATAAGAATGGGAATTTAAAGCACAGCAAGAGAAAGAAACCAAATGGTCAATTATCAGAATCACCCAAGATCTGTAAAACAAAGGAATTGTGGGTATTATCTAGATAGCTTTGGGGCTATCTAGATAATGTGTTTATCTAAGAGCATCTTGGAAGCAGGTGCCTGTCTGAAATGGATACCTTGGCAATCAAAACTTAAATCAGGCACTTGCATTACAAAGACAAACTGTCAGGAATCATACTATCTCCTCCCACTAAACCATTCTGAATTCTTATGGCATAACAATAGGTTCCTCCCGGTAAGTAAAGCTACATAATATGTATTAACCTAAAATATATTTTGGTGTAAGGAAGAACTTCCAGAGTTTAACTCAAATAAAATCAGACACTTAAGGAAAAAAGGGAAGGCAGGTAGGAAGCAAGAGAAATTTGAATATGGACTCTCATGACCTAAGATTGTTTTTTTATGTATTTCCCATTACTCCCTGACATGGGATTGGTCCATTCTTGGTATCCATCACTCCAAAGCACATATTCCTATTCAGTTGTTTATATAGATGCATGGACATTATGAACACCTAAATGGATTTTTTAATGCCAAAAGTGGGGAATAAATATTTCCAACAGCCCTTGCATCATTGTCTTATGTCATTTTCTGACTTGAGCCTAGGTAAATAGAATAAAACATTTACATTCATGGGGTGGAATAAAGCAGTTAGTACCAACCTTGAATCCTTCTTCCTCTTTACCTCTATGTCTAAAATAGAAATTATCTTGTCACTGAACCCTATATTGTTCTAGTTAAATACCTTAGTTTTGGGAAGGAAAAACAAGAGGATAAAATATATCTGGTCCAATTTTCCAGGAATTTGGTTGTCTGAACATCAAAGTCTCTGGGCAAGTTCTTAACTTCTTGATATGAAGACTGTTGACCTGAGCCTGATGGAAAATGTTATATACCCCAAAATATCCCGAGGGAACATTTCAAAGCTTCAGAGATATAAGCTGGTATTGAAAGCAAGCTAACCTCCAGGGTCCCGAATGGTGATTGACAAATATCTAAATATGTATCTGTATATATATATATATATGTGTGTGTGTGTGTGTGAATTTATATGTACATATATATGTATGCATATATGTATATATATGTATATGTATACATATCTATATGTAAACAGATAGATATGTGAATATATATGTGCGTGTGTGAGCATGTAGATAGATACCTGGATATAGATCAGAAATGAGATTGTTTTTGTTTTTGTTTTTGTTTTTGTTTTTATAAATGAGATATTTTAATAGAATCTAATGAATTCACTACCCCAGAGGTTTGGCTCCTTTCTCTATGAAGTTTTGCAAAGACCCCAAGGGAACCAAGTTGGATATTATGTGAATTATGTGAGTGATTTACTCACATTTTCATTAAATTACTCTTTTAAAATTACCTTTTAAAATATATTTGTTTGTCTCTCCATTGAAGTAACATTTACCAGTACATATTTTTAAATTTATTAACATGGATATATACCCAGGTATTGCTTTAATGGAAATGGAGTATTATATTATTACACATATATAGTTGTTTTTAAAATTAAGAATGGATATTAGCATATTAAATGTTCTTCCAAAAGAAAGTTTTTAAGACTTTAAAATATTTGTTAAATAGCTGAACAGAATTTAGTTAAATATTTTTCTATCATTTGATATCCAGGAATTTTTTTATTTAATAAAAATACTATAATAAATACAATTGTTCATAAATCACATATGACACTCTATTATTTATTTAAACCACATAGAGTTTTCATTCTGTCATGCCAAGGAAAACTTTATGTTCAGAACATCCACACTTATTTTATTGAAGAAATGGATATGTCAATGACATTTGAATTTATAGGTGCTGAATAGCTAAAGATACTGACTTTTATTTTTTAATTTCTAGCCTCATTACCCTCAGTTTTGAATTTTTTAATTTTTTTTAAATTTATTTATTTATTTATTTGACAGAGATTACAAGTAGGTGGAGAGGCAGGCAGAGAGGAGGAGGAAGCAGGTTCCCTGCTGAGCAGAGAGGCCGATGTGGGGCTCGACCCCAGAACCCTGAGATTATGACCTGAGCCAAGGGTAGAGGCTTAACCCACTCAGCCACCCAGGTGCTCCAGTTTTGAATTTTTTTTAATTATTTCTTCCTTATGGACCTCACTGAAGCTTCCTTTTTAACCTAATATAATTTCTTTGAGAACAAGGAGGAAAACATTGGCATGGAAGAAAAGCTGGGATTGGGTGCTATCACAGATGTCACAGAGGAGAGATTCTGGAGAAGGAGGTATGGTCAATAATACAATGTGCTGTAAGGAATTCTGGTTAGAAAAGATTACCTGTGGCTTTGGTGGCAGATGTTTCACTGGAAACTTTAACTTATAATGAAATCAGATTATAATGTAGGAAGGGATTGGAGTCAAGGAAACAGAAGTAATTAGTTCCAAAAATATTTCCCAGAAACTTGCATTAAAAAGGTCAAAAGAAATTTTGCTGTTGGATCAATGTGCAAATAAATTTGAACACTTGTGGAAATAAGAACTAGAAGTGAGTGATGGTCTGAGCTCCCTATAGCACATTTTATGAAGCTTGCTTGATCAGAAAAAAAAAAAAGAATTAATAATAAATATGTACAGTAATAAAGGAGGAAACAATGCTTATATATGTCAAAAGTTAATATGAGGATTAGAATTTGAGGTGTATACTTCTCATAGTATCATTTTTCTTTACAATTTTTCTTTACTTTCTGGCAACCATGAGGGGCATAGGGTATATAAGAAAACTGAAAATGATAAACATTAACTATCTCAAACCATGCAACAGGTAAAAGCATAGTTATGTAGCAATAGGTTCCTACTTAATATCCAAAACTGTGAGCAAACAGTGCTTGGAGTCTGCATGTCTTTATATTTTTTCTTCAGAACTGCTCCACACTGAGTATAGGAACTCAAAACACAGAAGTACAGAAGTTCCCCAGAGCTGGGGTCTAGGGTTTGTATGCTAGCAAGATTATAAGTTTGAAGTATAAAACTGAAAGTCAGCTGATAAACTACAGTATTTAGAATAGCCTAAAGTCTTAAAAATCCATTAAGAATATTTCAGTTTGATGACATGATACTTTATATGGAAAAATCAAAAGACTCCACCCCCAAACTACTAGAACTCATACAGCAATTCAGTAAGGTGGCAGGATACAAAGTCAGTGTACAGAAATCAGTTGCTTTCCTATACACTAACAATGAAAATACAGAAAAGGAAATTAGAGAATCGATTCCATTTACTATAGCACCAAGAACCATAAGATACCTGGGAATAAACCTAACCAAAGAGGAAAAGGATCTATACTCAAGAAACTACAGAACACTCATGAAAGAAATTGAAGAAGACACAAAAAGATGGAAGACCATTCCATGCTCTTGGATCGGAAGAATAAACATTGTTAAAATGTCTATACTGCCTAGAGCAATCTATACTTTTAATGCCATTCCCATCAAAATTCCACCAGTATTTTTCAAAGAGCTGGAGCAAATAATCCTCAAATTTGTATGGAATCAGAAGAGACCCCGAATTGCTAAGGAAATGTTGAAAAACAAAAACAAAACTGGGGGCATCAAGTTACCTGATTTCAAGCTTTACTATAAAGCTGTGATCACCAAGACAGCATGGTACTGGCATAAAAACAGACACATAAACCAGTGGAACAGAGTAGTGAGCCCAGATATGGACCCTCAACTCTATGGTCAAATAATCTTCGGCAAAGCAGGAAAAAATATACAGTGGAAAAAAGTCTCTTCAATAAATGGTGCTGGGAAAGTTGGACAGCTATATGTAGAAGAATGAAACTCGACCATTCTCTTACACCATACACAAAGATAAACTCAAAATGGATAAAAGACCTCAATGTGAGACAGGAATCCATCAGAATCATAGAGGAGAACATAAGCAGTAACCTCTTCGATATCAGCCAGAGCAACTTCTTTCAAGATGTTTCTCCAAAGGCAAAGGAAACAAAAGTGAAAATGAACTTTTGGGACTTCATCAAGATCAAAAGCTTCTGCACAGCAAAGGAACAGTCAACAAAACAAAGAGGCAACCCACGGAATGGGAGAAGATATTTGCAAATGACAGTACAGACAAAAGGCTGGTATCCAGGATCTGTAAAGAACTTCTCCAACTCAACACACACAAAATAGATAATCATGTCAAAAAATGGGCAGAAGACATGAACAGACACTTCTCCAAAGAAGACATACAAATGGCTATCAGACACATGAAAAAATGTTCATCATCACTAGCCATCAGTGAGATTCAAATTAAAACCACGTTGAGATACCACCTTACACCAGTTAGAATGGCCAAAATTAGCAAGACAGGAAACAACGAGTGTTGGGAGAGGTTGTGGAGAAAGGGGAACCCTCCTACACTGTTGGTGAGAATGCAAGTTGGTGTAGCCACTTTGGAGAACAGTGTGGATATTCCTCAAGAAGTTAAAAATAGAGCTTCCCTATGACCCTGCAATTGCACTACTGGGTATTTACCCCAAATATACAGATGTAGTGAAAAGAATACCCATCTGTACCCCACCCCAATGTTTATAGCAGCAATGGCCATGGTCACCAAACTGTGGGAAGAACCAAGATGCCCTTCAACAGACGAATGGATAAGGAAGATGTGGTCCTTATACACTATGGAGTATTATGCCGCCATCAGAAAGGATGAATACCCAACTTTTGTAGCAACATGGTTGGGACTGGAAGAGATTATGCTGAGTGAAATAAGTCAAGCAGAGAGAGTCAATTATCATATGGTTTCACTTATTTGTGGAGCATAACAAATAACAAGGATGACATAAGGAGATGGAGAGGAGAAGGGAGATGAGGGAAATTGGAATGGGAGATGAACCATGAGAGACTATGGACTCTGAAAAACAATCTGAGGGTTTTGAAGGAGCAGGGGGTGGGAGGTTGGGGGAGCCAGGTGGTGGGTATTAAGGAGGGCATGTATTGCATGGAGCTCTGGGTGTGGTGCATAAACAATGAATTCTGTTATGCTGAAAAGAAATTAATAAAAAAAAGAAAAAAAACAAAAAACAAACAAAAAAGAATATCTCAATTTGAGGATTAGAATGAAAAATTAATTAAATCAGTAACACCCACACACTGACAATCCTCCTAGAGAACACCATAATGATTTTCTTTCCTTTGAAAAACAGACAATATTCAGCATATTTTATTGAATTTTAATATTTCAAAATTATTTATCCCCACCTCTGTGAAGTATCACAGTCAAAACATTCATATTCTTGGGAGGAAAGCTTTAAAAAGCTTGTCTTTGATGTTCAGCCTTAAGGACTGATACTTCTGGACTGATACTTCCCTGACTCTCTTTTCCTTCTAAATAAATGGATGAATGCATGGCCTCATCTGTTGGTTTGTGTAAGTGACTGTCCTTTGTAAGTTTAGAGATAGATGTTAATGACCTCTGGGAGACCCTTGTAGGAATGTGTAAGAATATTTGGACATTGCTTTTCAGGGTATAGTATCCAGGTCAGCTGGAATTAAGTTCATTCCCTAGAGTGTAGAGACAAGAATATATCTATGGGATGAGTATTCCAAATTTAGAAATGTAGGGCTATTCCTGACCTATCCTATGCTCTTATCTGTAGATGTCTTATTATTTTGTACCAGAGGATTCTAGGTTTCAAACCCTAGCTCTCCCATTTGCTAATATTGTGGGTATTGGTGAGTCCTTCTCCTCTTTTGGTTTCAAATGCTAATGGAGAAAACACAACCTTTATCCAAAAGCATTTAAGTACCTGGCAGGTCTACTTTCTTTAACTTGTGGCTCTATGTCCTATCTCCTGATCCTTGCAGATGGTAAAACAACAGCTATATTGTGAAGTATGAGGTTAGAAATCCATACCTGTTGGATTAGGAGAGTTTCAGAAAGTGAGGGAAGTTCCTATGACTAGGCAGAGTCTCTTCTAACCTAGACTTCCTGGGATGGAAGTTAAGGATGCTTAACTAATTGACCTCCTCTGTGATTTATTATTCCTGGAAATAGTCTAGGAGATACTGTTGAGGACATCAGTGCAAGACTAAAACTTCTTTCCAGTCTCAAATACTGAGGATTATTTAAACTTGAAAATCTTTTTTGGACTAAGTCCCTCCTATACCTCTTGATCACTCAGATACCTTGACCCCAGTTCCCTGCCCTCTTTGAAACACTCTCACTACCCTTTCCCGAATTTCTTTGGTCTTAACTCCATATACCATAGGATTAAGAGCAGGTGGAAAGAGCAGATAAACATTGGCCAAAAGAATGTGAATATGGAGTGGAACATGGTGGCCAAAGCGATGGGTAAAAAAAGAGAAGAGGGCTGGTGTATAAGAGATTAGGATGACACAAACATGAGAACCACAGGTCCCCAGGGCCTTTGACCGAGCTTCACGGGATGAAAGACGAAGGACAGCTCGTGCAATAAAGACATAGGAAAGACCAATGCAAAATAAGTCAACCCCAATGACCAACAGTGCTGCTGTCAGCCCATACACACGGTTAGGCCTGGTGTCTCCACATGCTAGCTTCACAACAGCCATGTGCTCACAGTATGTGTGGGGGATCACATGGCTTTGGCAGAAGCTCAAACGCCCAATCAGGAAGGGACATGGAAGCATGAGCATGGAGCCCCGCACCATAGCTACCACTCCAATTCGGGCAATGATGGTGTCAGTGAGGATAGTAGCATAGCGAAGTGGGTGACAAATGGCCACATAGCGATCAAAGGCCATGGCGAGCAGCACAGTAGACTCCATCATGCAGAAAGCATGAATGAAGAACATCTGTGCCAGGCAGGCAGAGGCAGAGATGTGTCCAGACCCACACCAGAGGATGGCCAGGAGCTTGGGAACTGTGGAGAAGGAGGCAGCCAAGTCAATGGTTGAGAGCATGCATAAGAACAAGTACACAGGCTTGTGCAATGCTGGTTCAGTGGCAACAACAACCAGGATGGTGATGTTGCCCACAATTGTGGCTGTGCCCAGGCAGCACACTGGGAGTGAGAGCCACAAGTGAAATTGTTCCAGACCTGGGATGCCCAGGAGGAAGAAAACAGAAGGGTCCATATTAGTATGATTAGGAGACTCCATGGGCTGGATAAAGGCTCTGGGCATCTTCTCTGGTCAGAAACCCCCACACAGTATCACATTACCTGAAGAGACAACACAGAACAGAGATGTGAATGAGCCTTGAATGACACTTACTAGATATAAGTGTTAGGCAAATGTTATCTGTAAATTAGGATAATAAAAGTAAAGTCCTTTAGAATTGTTAAGAGAACTGTATTGGTTAATATTTGTACGGCTTTGACTAGTACTTGATATATAATACTTGTTAAATAAAATTAATGTGAAAAAATATTCAAACAGGCATTTAAAGAAATCAGAATTGTCTTCTAGCTAAAGTCTATTGTTGTCAAAGAAAGATATGAACTTCATCCATTCTTCCCAGGAATATATCACACACACACACACACACACACACACACACACACTCAGTCACTCATACTCTTCTGAAGTACAGGAAAAGATATGGTGGAACTGTTAGTCCAAAACACAATCTGTCCACCCAGTTCACTGAGTGGAGTTGGATATTTTTCTTATTTTTCAGCCTAGAATGGATTCTTATTTGGGACCCAGTACTTGGAAATTATTTCTGATATCATCATGGTTGTTTCTATGCCTTCCACTAACCAAGAGAAATTTTCACATATTCCTGATCAACCTACATTTGCAATTCCATAAGATGCTCCATTGACCTTCACACATCTTGTTTCCACTTCCCAAGAGGCTCAAGTTAACGCTTTTTGGACTTCATCCTATTTCTGAAACAGAAACTTCCAACTTCTTACATTCCACTCTTGGGTTAACCCTTCATTCACATTCTAACTGTGGTTTTTGGTGATATCAAAGAAAGGATGTAGCCAAATCCTCAATTTCACTCTTCCACCAATCACAAGACGTGATTTCGTAACTACTTTGACTCATGCCTAGATGGCCATGCCTCATCTTCTGTCGAAGAAAATCTTATACTACTCTTTCTCCCACCTTTCCCATACCCCCCCTAGAAGACATAGCCTATTGTGGGGAGTACTTAAGTGGAGGAATCATGCAGAACATTTGAAATCATGATGGTAATGAGATAAAAACAAAAATCTAGTCATTAAGATAAAAGCTGAGAAATCACTTTAACTAGAAGTTTTCAAAACAGGAATAAAAACTTTACTGCCCAGAAATTTGTTCTATATATTCAACCACAAATATTTAATGTGAGCCTCCTCTTTAATGATCCCTATTCTAGAAACTGGATAACCAGTACTGGAATAATCAATACCAAAAAGGCCACTGATTCTACGATATTTGAGGAGTTAGAAAATAGTTATCAAAGGGGAATTGAGTCCCTGTTACAACTCTTTCTTGCTCCTGTTGTGTATATGTCAGGAGAGAATAGAAGTAAACTCTCCTATTCCTTAATGGACCAGATACTGTGTGTGCATAGTTACTGGAGAGAAAAAATCAGGGAAATTTCATCTTCCGCACAGAAGATCCTTCACTACCATTTAGCTAGGTTTAAGAGGGGAAAAAAAAAAAAAAAGAACAAAAGAAAGAAAAAAAAATCACCAGATAGACCAAACATGTTAGTAAACAAAATCAACTATTTATTTTCAGAAATAAGAACTAACAGAAGGAGGGGAGGTTGGTGACAAATGCTATGCTAATCACAGTCCAGGGCCAATAAACCACATAACTTCACAGAAGGGATATAAACTTAGTTTTACGAGCAGGTGCGTACAAGAGTCTCATTGGTCACAGGGCTCTGTGAGCTTATGCCTAGAAAGGCCAAGATAGCAAAGATCTAAATTTCTGATCAATTTGACCAAGGGCCTTATCTTCCCTAAAGAAAAACATCAAGGTGAAAGTTTGAGCTTATTTAAAGATATGACTATTACTGATGCGATTTGTGTTATTTTTTCCACCTAATATTCAGGCAAGAGTACATTCAGACCTCGTGCTTGTCTTGGCATATTCTTTGAAGAGGTAGGATATTTTGGAAGCATAGGAACTTGGAGTTTTTAAAGCAGAAAGTTGTGGTGGTAAAACAAAAAAAAGTGTAGACATTGGAATCCATGAAACTGGAAACAAATCCTTATATTTGCCTCTTACTGTCAGTACTGCCTTGGACAAATTAATTTTCCTCTAAGATCCTATAAATTTTTGACCTTTTTTATAATAATAATAATAATAATAATAGTTTGTAAGGTTGATGAAAAACTTTAAAAGTACCTTGTATGGTTTGTGGCCCATAGAAGATATCAATAAATGTCATTTACTATTATCATTGCCTTTATTTTCAGACAAATATGATCTCCTATCCAATATAGAATCCTCACACTGTTTCCTAAGCCATCCAAATCTAGTCTTCACATGAACATTTATGTCATGAGAACTGTTCAGTTGCAGAGCAAGCTTGCTGATAAAATAAATGTTCTTCTTTTTTCTTTTTTTTAATTTCATTTCTTTTCAGCGTAACAGAATTCATAGTTTTACAACACACCCAGTGCTCCATGCAATGCGTGCCCTTCCATAATACCCACCACCTGGCTCCCCCAACCTCCCACCCCCCGCCCCTTCAAAACCCTCAGGTTGTTTTTCAGAGTCCATAGTCTCTCATGGTTCATCTCCCCCCCAATTTCCCTCAACTCCCTTCTCCTCTCCATCTCCCCATGTCCTCCGTGTTATTTGTTATTTTATAATTTTTTTCTGTGTGCCCTCTGCAGTCACATGGCAATCATTAGGAGATTGGAAAATAGCTCCCCTGGCAGCTTTTGGCTAACCTGGGTATACCCAGCACTGTTTTTTATGACACAGATTTGCTTGATAAGCTAATGTGGATTTTGGCTCAGCTGAATGGCTCAACATAGATAATGGAGATGGAGTCAGATGCACAAGCAGCAAAGCCTTATTCACCACACCACCCAGCAACTTAGTTTTTGCCAGACATCCCTACAGTTTTCTATTGCCTCACAAATTCACTCACACATAGCCAGAAGGCTTAACTTAATGATTCTTCAGTGAGGTTGTTTTCTGTGTGTTAGTTAGGTCTCAGACTCTATGCTTTATGAATTTTTTCTTGTAGAACCTGGACTGAGCACAGATTACCACATATCACTTGATTAGATTGACTCCTAAATGGCTGGATGTAAGTGAACATTACTTGCAGTTTTTGTGGTTTCTTTCTAAGAGATTCTAACTTTATGCACACCAACCCCTTCACAGGGCTCCGCCCTCTTAATAACTCACCCAGGTTCATCATCGCCCCATTCAGTTCACAGGAATGAGTCTGTAGTCTCACAGCATCTCTTGTATTAAATAGTTTATGATGTTGATAAATATGTATGACCATTTTTAATCACACTTCAGTGTGAACCTGTCCCTCTGACTCAATCTCTAAACCAGTTTTTATTGTGATATTAAAGCCAATGCTCTCAGTGAGATAAAAATTTGAACGTCACAATTTGGGGAGAAAACTGGGGATAGAGAAGACTTTCCATGTCTGAAACTGCACCACAGACCAGAGGCTGTCACTTGGTCTGCAGAAGAGCACAGATAAACATGGCCTACTTCTTCCTAGTGAGAACACTGGGCCATGAAAAAGCCCAAAGCAATCATTTTAGAACACTTGACCATGAACACATTTAAGGTAATCATTAAAGTCCCAATGATTCCTCTGTCCAATTTCTTGGTGTTGATATAGTGTCTGTCTATTTCACTAGATACTCAAATGCTTAGTGGGTAATTATTTCTTATTAGTGATTTTAGGAATATCATAGTAAATGTCTTGAACTTTCTCCACAATGCCTCCCATTTCCCTGGTCTGGCTAATATATTACTTGCTTCTTCCTTTGCTGGCATCTCCCTACTCCATTCCTCTTTCTATTTGGCCTAATGCCAAACTAACACTTCTATTATAGGAAGCCTGTTAACTACAACTCTAATTCAGACCACACAGGGATGTTATTCAGCAGAATCCCCTTTCCTGGTCTCTAAATTTCCTCCCTGATTTGAAGTAAACTTCCAATCTACCAATTTCACAGAGTTCTCCTGAGGGCTAAGAAATATCTTTTTCAGACTCTTTCCCTAGCCCAAACTCACATGATTCCAGGACAGCAGAAATGAGAAGGCACAGCAGTTTAGAAGCATCATCAGAAGTCTGAAAGAGCATTACTAATCTTCCATCCTCAACTATCTGAATGTTGAGCTGAGAAGTTGTTATAATGATGAAACCTATCTTAAAGGAACCCCAGAGATTTCAGTGGGTTGTCCTGGATTTATACCTGGAGCCATCTAGGGAGCCTTTATGTTCCCTAGGAAATTGAGCAGCTAAGCTTTTGTCTTTTGGTTGACCAGATGAGAATGTAGAAGTGAGGGCAGAGGGTTTTGTTAAAGAGGCAGGAAAAAATATTTTCAGTCTACTCTCTTGGAGCACTTTCTCTTTGTTTTGTTTTGGTTTTAATCCTCCACATCTTAGTGCTGGCACTATTTATCCAAGGGTGCCTAAAATTTTAGAAGCACTGAGGCTATAAGGACTGTGGGTATCTGATCTGAATCCCTCTCTGTTACCAATGCAGTGCCATTCCCCAGGGACACTGGGACATGCTTTCCTTCTTACCCTCAGTGATTATCCCTGGCCAGTTCTGCTATGTTTACTCCTTCATGGGACTCCACTATTACTGTATATGTCCCTAGACTGGCGATTGTTATGCAGATGCAGAAAAACTGACTTTGTGAGATGTCTTGTCATTTTTTTTTTTTGTATTATCCATGCAAGATGTATCAAGCTGGTAATGGAACTCAATAGGAAATTGTACTTATGGGTAGAAGATGGTTATTGCCAGAGGCAGTTTTTTACCATATGAGGTAATTATATTAAGAGGATTTATACATTAAACATTACCAAACCTATATCTCCTGGTGTTCTTTGCTGAGAATCTATATTCATTGTGTTTATCTCAATAAACTGTGTTGTCAGAGAGTTTCTTTGCATTAAATCCATAACCTGGATTTCTGGGTCTAATTCACTCTTGGCCAAGACTTCCAAACACAGAGAGTTTATTTGGTATAGCCTCAACCCTCATATACTTTACTCCATCATGTATCAGAAACCTCTTTCAGATCATGAACAAGTATCTTAAATACCACTTCCCAGAAAACCAGCCCAGCTATCATCTAGGACCCCAGATTATGCAGGAAGATTTCCAAAAATCATCTTTGCCAAATTATAGTCTCTGTTCATAATTTACTGCAGGACTTGGTCTTCTTGTCACTTTTTTAAATACTCCTCTGGTCATTTTCTCCACTAATCACATTGTATTGAAATGCATCTATCTTGCTGTGGGCAATCCCCACAACTGGACCAGATCTAAATTCTGGTCAGCTGCATACTATTGATCCTAGCTCCTGAGACTCTCTAGGCCAGCAGTATTTGAACTTCAGTGTGATTCAGAATTACCTGTAGCTTTCATTAAACATAAGTTGCGGGGCACCTGGGTGGCTCAGTGGGTTAAGCCTCTGCCTTCAACTCGTTCATGATCCCAGGATCCTGGAATCGAGCCCCACATCGGGCTCTCTGCTCAGAAGGGAGCCTGCTTCCTCCCTCTCTCTGCCTGCTTCTCTGCCTACTTGTGATCTCTGTCTGTCAAATAAATAAATAAAATCTTTAAAAAAAAATCATAAGTTGCTAGTCCACACCCCCAGAATTTCTGATTCAATTAATTTGGAGCAGATGGATTTCCAATTAATGCTGATGTAACTGGCTAGGAGATCCCATTTTAAGAATCATTACTCTAAGAAATAGAATATCAAAATTTTTGTTTTAAATTTCAATTGGGTGTTTCTCCCAAAATCGCTATGTGGTCTGCACTCCTGATGGGTTCTATCAGACAGTGTAGCTACCACAAACATCTTTAATAAGTCACCTTAAAAATCTAGAGCAGTGCAGGCTTGCAGCAGTGCTCCTCTTACAGAAACATTCCCTGAAACATCTTCTTTTTCTACAGCTTAAAGTGCCTCCAGGAAGCCTTTGATTCATCACACTCCTATAGGTAAAAGGAAAAAATAAAAATAAGACAAAGAAGAAATAAATAATGTCTTTCTTTGTTTCCCACAAACAAGTCTGCCAGTTCTGGGGAAAGTCCCAGTTGGTACATTCTGTGGAAGCTATAATAGCATTGTGGTATGTCAGCTTGGAGAGGCCAAGCTACATTTCCCTGAATTCCCATTCTAGCATGTTCCATATAGAGTAGTCTTTAGCGAGAGTAAAAAGGTGGAAAGGAAGCAGCAGCCACAGTATGTCACACATGCACCTCTTGGTGATTCAAACACTCATATAGGTGCTACTGTAAAGGGATTTCATAGATAGACCAACACACCCCAATCAGTTGACTCTAAGTTAGGGGAATTAACCTAAGTGGGCCTTTCTTAATCACTTGGAAGGCCTTAAAGGGGGCTTGGACCTTCCAAGGAGGAAGAGAGACTTGTACTGTGGAAAACAACTTCAGTCCATGCCTGGGGTGGCTCTTGCCTGCTGTGACCTTTCCTTCCTGACCATCTGCCTCATTCATTTAAGACTTCCTGGTCCAGCAAAAAAGCACTGTATAAGCCATTCTCCTGAATAGAACTATATTTGTATCTACATCTATATCTATATTTATAATCTCACTATGTTTTTCTGTTTGTTTCTGTTTTCAGTTATGTTTTTCTGATTGAAACTTGACTAATACAGAAACTAATGTGTTTTCTTGTTTCATTGTGTTATTGATGTATATCTTCCAGGAATTTGGAGTGTTGGGAAAAGAAAAATAAAATAAGTATTAGAAGTGGAAAACAAGACATAAATCACATATAGAAAATATAAAAGTATTAGATGATGTTACTACAAAAACCTAATGAAAATAGGCATGAAATCTTAAACCAACTATACACTTTTCAATAAAATATAATGGGAAGCAAGTGGTGTCAAGTGCTGGCAAACCAAATAATTAGAAGTATATAATAAATCATGAAAATTTGGAAGCATTTGTAAGTGCTTCTAAAGAAAAACTACTAAGAAATCCACTAGTATCCCTACTCCTTCCATACTGAACACTACTAGAGGTCACAGCCATGCAATCAGAAAGAGAACTAGTAATAAAAGGAATAAGAAGGGCACCTGTGTGGCTCAGTCAGTTAAGCATCTGCCTTTGGCCCAGGATCCCAGATCCCAGGATTGAGCCCCACAGCAGGCTTCCTGTTCAACAGGGAGTCAGCTTCTCCCTCTCTATCTCCCTCAACCCCTCTCCCCGGCTTGTGCTCTCTCTCTCTCAAATAAATAAATAAAATATTAAAAATATAAATGGAGGGATGCCTGGGTGGCTCAGTTGGCTAAGTGGCTGCCTTCGGCTCAGGTCATGATCCCAGCGTCCTGGGATCGAATCCCACATCAGGCTCCTTGCTCAGCAGGGAGCCTGCTTCTCCCTCTGCCTCTGCCTGCCACTCTGTCTGCCTGTGCTCGCTCACTCTCTCTCCCTCTCTCTGACAAATAAATAAATTTAAAAAAAATTTTTTTAAATATATAAATGGAATAAGAAGTGCAAATATTAGTATTTGTGTAGAAATTAAGAGACTCTATAGAGAATTTGCAGACTATTGAGAGTGCAACAAGATTGACATAAACAACATCAACATAGATGGAAAATTTTTTTAATTATGGAGCAATGTAAGAGATTATTAATGAATTTTATATTTATTACTACATATTTATATTTTATTTATATGTGATTAAAGATTGCTTCATGCCACGATCTTGGATGAAAGCCTTGACACCCTAAAGATGTCTAATCTCATCAAATGGATACATGAATTAGATGTAAGCCTAGTTAAAATTCCAAAGGGAATTCTATAGAACTTGTCAAACAGTGACATTTACATGAAAAGATAAAAATTTAATAGCCAAGTTTGCAATAACATGGTGAAGAGACTTGATCTACTGGATATAAAAAATTATTAAATAACAATTATAAAATAATGAAAAGCCCAGAAACAGACCCACACATTTATTTGATATATATGCCATTAATCAGAAAGGATAGGATTACTCATCAGTAGTTGGAGTTGAGTATTTATATATTTTAAAACAGGGGATCCTGGGTAGCTCAGTTGGTTAAGCATCTGCTTTCAGCTCAGGTCATGATTTCAGTACTGGGATTTGACCCCACAATTGATTCAGTGAGGAGTCTGCTTCTCCTCTGCCTTTCCTCCCTGCTCATGTTTCTCTCTCTCTCTCTCTCTCAAATAAATAATCTTTTTAATTAAAAAATGTATTTTAAAACATAATGATTATGATCATTTCATGATCCATAGACAAAAACATTCTAATGGTTTAACTTCTTAAAATAGTGCAGGCTTATATCTTGATGATCCTGGGCAATTAAGAAAAGTAAGACAAAACACACATATCATAAATGACACTGGGCAGGGGGAAGAAGAAATTACTTTGCCTTTCAGGATTTTTACAGCTGGACTAAAAATCAAATTGACATGAGACAGGTTAACAGAAGAAATCAAATTTAATTATGGTGATATCTCTCTCTGAAGAAGGTCCTCTACATAAATTCTTTTAGGCAGTTGTAGGGAGTGGTCAAAGTTTCTTCTTGAGTCTTCCAGGCTTTCATTGTTTTCATATCTGCATAATCTGCATGCTGAAATGGCACATCTTGGGGACAACCTGCCTTGGCCCCTACAAACCAATTGATACAGTTCACTTTTTCATAATTTATGTTAGCATGATATGGAATAGTAACATTCAATAGGTTAGGAGAAAACTATTGAAAATATATAAGTGATAATATATTTATAAACATAAAATAAAAATAACCCTAAATCAATTTTTAAAGAGACTAATAACCATTTAAGAAAACAGGAAAAATACACAGAAACAAAGCTCATGTGGTTAATAAATTTTTAGAAGAAATATGCAACTGTAAATACTAATTAGATGCCATTTCATATGCGTCAAAATAACAAAAATAAGCCACACAAGGTGCTACTAAGAATACAGGGAAGTGAACACTCAAATATCGTGGATGAATGTGCAAGATGACAGAAATATTTTGGAGAGAAATTTAACAGATGTAGTAAAGGTGAAAGTATGCAAATACTTGAGTAAAGTAAAAGTAAAGAAACTGTTTCTTTGTATATATTATATTGTAGGATATTTCCAACATTGTAATACCATGAAACTTCAAAGAAAAGAAAAATTATGACATTATGGTATAAAAAATGAGGCTCCTCAAAACTGGAGGCAGACCAGCCTCCATGATAGTGTTCCATTCCTACCCCCAACCCCAATCCTAACCCCCTTACTCCTGCTCCACCCCCACCCCATTCCCATTCCCAATCCCACCCCACTCCCACCCATACCCCACTCCCAGCTGCCATAAGGATTGTGATCAATAACTCAGAACACCTGTAACTCATTTATTATCACAAAAGGTATATTACAGCATGTTGATTAAGACACTAATGCAAAAAAACTCTTGTAAAAGGAGACATTAAAGGTTGTTCTTTATCTGTGGTAGCAAAAGGTAAAACATTCACATGAAAATTTTTAAAAAGTTGCATTATATTAAAAGGATGGAATATTGTGTTACAGATAAAATATAGAGCTAGATTATGCAAAATGCTGCATGAAAAGGTTATACGGTAAGCCTTCTATGTTTAAACACACATATATATATAAAGTCAGACAATATATTTTAATAGCTCATTCATAATTATTAAAGAAACAAAGTGTGTAAGAAGAATATATGCTAAATTTATGTCATTAATTGAGTCTCAAGTGAGAATGAGGATTGTGCCCTTCTGACATTTAGTGGACAGAAGGCAGAGATGATAAAGTTCTACGCAGTGAGAAACTCTAAAATCTCTTGATTATTATCTATGCCAAAATTTAAATACTAAACAGAGTATATTAGCTTTAGGTATCTTTTGTCATGATAATGCTGTATAACAAAGCAACCCAAAACTTAATGGCTTAGGCAGAATAATGCCCCCAAACCCTTAAAAAATGCCCAAGTCCTAATTCTTGGAATTTTCTAAGTTTCAGGGCAAAGGGCAATTAAAATTATAGGTGGAAATAAGGTTGGTCAACAGCTGACCTTGAGATGAGGAGATTATTCTGGATTATCCAAATGGGCTCAATGTAATCAAAAGGGCCTTTATAAGTGAAAGAAAAGCCAGAGGGAGAGAATCAGAGAGATTACAGGGAAGAAGGACCTACTCTAGCTAGATTTGAAGAAGGAAGAAGGCAGCTAAAAGCCAAGAAATGAGAGCGCCCTCTTGAATCTGGAGAAATCAAGGAAACAGATTCTCTCCTAGATCCTCCAGAAGGAATATAGCCCTGATGACACTTTGATTTTCACCCACTGAGATCCTTCTGGACTCCCGACTGCTGTAATTATAAAGCAACAGATTTGTGTTGTCTTGAGCCTACTAGTCTTCTTCTCTTATGGTAGCAGTAGGAAATGAGTACAGTTTAGAGCAACATGAATTTTGTTTCAGTTCTACTTCAGTTAGACAAATTCCAAAGTGACACAGCTCGATGGCTCTGTACATGAGGGAAGTTGTATTAGCTTGGTTTCAGTATTCAAACTGAATTCATGTGAAGTCATGATAACTCCAAGTGTTTTCATCCTAGAGCCCAGGCTAAGGAGATAGTGGCCACCTGGGGCATGCTTTTCTCAGAATAGATGCACATAGAGAGCCAAGTCCAACTACACAAACACAAAATTTAAATTTCTCTGAGAAGTAATGGGAAATTGGTTCTACCTTAATTTATTCAGGACTTTATCAATAACTGTAAAGTCATTGGTGACAATAAAGCATGTTGTATTTGAGTTCCTTCCACCACTGACCTCTATCCATCTGTATTTGCAACTGAAGGGGAACAGAATTTGTCATTCCAAAACATGCTTCTTTATCCTAGGAATTATTTTATACTGATTATTTTTAAGAAACAGCAGACAGAAGAAAAGCTCTAAAAAATTAATGGAAGTTACCCTTTTGCAAGAGACATTTACACTTACAAGGGAAATCTCCATCATTTTGGGATCTTCCTTTCTGTTCCAGGAAGAGAAGGAGGACTCTACATCACTGGACATTCTTTTCAGTGGAGGAGACAATGGTTTAAATCTCCATTAAAAACTTTACCTTCTTTGGGGAGCCTGGCTGGCTCAGTTAGTAGATCATCTGACTCAATATCAAGATCACGAGTTTGAGCCCCATGTTGGGTGCAGAGTTTTCTTAAAACAAAACAAAACAAAACAAAACACAAAACAACCCCCAAAACCTTGCTCTTGTTTACTGTGCTTTCCCTAATAACCTCCCATAACTGCTTCTCTCCTTCCCCAACCCACCAACAAACTCTTCTGTCTTTCACTGAATATATTCTTTAAGACAGTGGGTGGTTCACTTCAGAGAATTACTCAGCTCTCTCAGTCTCTCCCAGTCTCTCCCATGTACACAGGAGATATACATGTTATCAAACTTCTCTTTTTCTCCTATGAATCTTTTTATTTCAGGAGTGCCTCAGCCAAGAACCCAGTATGGTGAAGGGAAAATTATTTTTCTCCCCCACACAACTGTCCAATTTACAGAGACTAATTTCTAACTTCACTAGATTTCTGTTTCTTGTCATGCCTAAATATTGCATATTAAAAGACATTTATCTTTATTACATATATGTATTATACATACTTGTGTGTATTATACATATACTTATCACTATATGTATGTATTACATATATACAATTGTTACATCTATTGCAAATTATTTTATATCCTTTGTATTACAACTGAGATATTATACAAATTTTAGGTCTATTAAGAGGATATGCATGTAAATTCATAATTAAGAATTACTTAAGGAAATATTCAGATTGAGAGGGATAGAGCCATTACCCTAAAGTGCACTTTAACACAAAAAGGACAACATCTTCTCCGCACCTTCAAGATTTCCACCAAAAATTACAACCATGCCTTCATCATCTCAAAATGAAAATAATACTACTTAGTATCTTTATCAAAGAGGAAAATAGTTTAATTGCAAAATCAATTTTCTAGAGATTCTTTGGCTTTTTAAGGTAAAAGCATTCCAAAAAGCTGTCCCTGTTTTGACAGAAATGGGAAGAAACACAATTGAATAAATATGAAGACTTATATGTTTAAAATATGAGTTCTTTTTTTTTAAGGATTTTATTTATTTATTTGACAGAGAGAGAGATCACAAGTAGGCAGAGAGGGAGGCAGAGAGAAAGGGGGAAGCAGACTCCCTGTGGAGAGGAGAGCCTGATGCAGGGCTCGATCCTAGGACCCTGAGATCATGACCTGAGCCGAAGGCAAAGGATTAAACCACTGAGCCACCTGGGCGCCCTTAAAATATGAGTTCTGAGATCTTGCTCAGAATCTGTGATCGGCTGCAGCTAACCATGAATGTGTTATCAGATAAAATTTATAAATACTCTCCATGTGCAGTTCCTGGAACACAACTGATCATACATTCATCCAGTGCTTCTCAAGGTGTGGTCCTCAGAACAGTAGTATCAACATTACCTGGGGACATTTTAGACACACAGATTACTGGGTCCCTCCCTAGACCCACTGAACACAAATACTGGGGATGTATTTCAGCAATCTGTGGGTGTGTGTTTTTGTTTTTAGAATTTTATTTATTTATTTGAGAGAGGGAGTATGTGAGCCAGGGGAGGGATAGAGGGACAAGCAGACTCCCTGCTGAGCAGGAAGCCTGGCATTGGGCTCCAACCCAGGACCCTGAGATCATGATCTGAGCTGAAGTCAGACACTTAACTGACCGAGACACCCAGGCATCCCCAATCTGTGTTTTTAAAAGCACCTTGAAAATTTGAGAACAACTGCTGTATTCTTTTCAACATTGGTTTTACAGAGAAATTCATTACGGAGGCAATCAGATGCAAAATGACTGTCTTTGTGTCTTCTAAAGTTGTGTCCATCCAGAGAATTATATTCTGTTTTGATAGGAAATTACCATTTGCTAAACCAGCACTTTGTACTCCTCTTATAATGGCACAGAGGTACCTGAGTTTCCTCAAAAGCATTATTGTTTTGCATGAGGATTATAAACTATTACCTATTTGAGGCATGGCTTTATTCAGAAGACCCTATGAGAAAGGTTAAGGCTGTATCTATAAGCATCCACCAAAGAGAGGGAAATCACATAATACCATCATTATGTGAAAACTGTGAGTGGTCAAAATTATCCCTTTTCCTCTGAGAACCACTCTTCAGGTACTGTTGTTCCTTGAATACCAGGCCTAGTGGGATCTCCTAATGAGCTTCTTCTTTTACCTTTCCCTTTTACTTGGCTTTTGAAGAGTTGTAGCTATGCCAAGAGTTCTTGGGTGATGAAATACTAGAGTTCAAAATTTCCCTTAAATAGTATGAGTTTTGGCCCACTGTAACAAGAAAGCTTATATATTATGTCCTGGGAATATTTTCAAGAGGAGAACTGGATGGTCAGGTAGCCCCTCCCCAGGAGCTTAAAATCAGCTCAGCCAAAGAAGGAAAAATAGTGTGCCATGAAACATGAAATAGGCAAAGTCAAGTTGTGACTTAAAATAACAAGGCTCGTGATGATGAACATTTTTTCATGTGTCTGATAGCCATTTGTATGTCTTCATTGGAGAAGTGTCTGTTCATATCTTCTGCCCATTTTTTGATGTGATTATCTGTTTTGCATGTGTTGAGTTTGAGAAGTTCTTTATAGATCCTGGATATCAACCTTTTGTCTGTACTGTCATTTGCAAATATCTTCTCCCATTCCATGGG
>PISX010019098.1:0-38945 GCA_004024625.1 Mellivora capensis
TTAGTGTTAGAACCACATATGGAAGAATGGCACTTTTGGTGGGATTTCTGATATGTATTTTAAAAACTGGAGTTGAACAAATTAAGTGCAGTGATATAATTGATGCTCTGCTTCATATTATCTTTCATGTTACTTGGGCATAATATATTGTAATGGCAGATTGGAAGTCTCTGAGAAGCTAGAGTTGAAATGCTTGAATTGAGTCTGTAGCAATGGGATGGATGGTTCTTTTGCATGGTTTCATTAACCATCATTTCTTTCTTAGAGCAGAGGGGCCAAAATTTCCCTCATATTCTTTCTATAATAATTGGACTTTTTCTTTGTCACATCACTTCAGTTCCTGTATCCTGCTCACCGTATCAAATATTGACATAAATCTCTCTAACATATCTCACCAGAACCAACACTAAAGGAATGAGCAATACTTTATACAGCAATGCGCCTCTGATTTTGCAGTTTGTCATTCAGCATCAAGTCAATGTGCCTTGGGCAAAGGATTTCAGATCCACTTTTTGTGATTATTTTAAGCCACAAAATGAAATAGGGATATGAAAGAGGCTCTGTTGTGTCACAAGATCCAGAAAACCTGTCATAGAAGCTTCATGAGTAAGCAGCAGCATCCTATAAAATTCATATCTGATAGACTGACGCCTTGGTCAAGGTCAAGGATGGGGAAGACACAACAGGAGACAATATCTACCAGTAATTTGCTCATAGACAGTGGGAATAAGCTATGGGAATGTTCCCAGTCTTCCAAATGTTCACAGATAACAGGGAAGATTGGTAGGGACAGAAAGGACTGCCAGGGGACAGAATATCACCAGGACAACTTCGATTATAAAGGAAACATTTCTGTGTACCACAAGAGGCAACACCTTTGAGAGTTCTTGAGGGTTTAGGTAAGGTATAAAGATCCTGAAATTGTTCTACTTTATTATTATAGCAGACCATGGTAGTCATGTATTTTTGTGTGTATCCAGTATGCTTTCTAATCCTCTTTCTTCTGATTCCTTTGGGGAACCCCTCCCTGTGTCCCCATGGGCTTGTATAGTGAAACTATTCAACCCCTATTCCAAAGCCAAGGCAGAACATTTCTCAGGAGCAAGAAAGGAGTGGAGCTCCTTTAAAAAAATTTATTTTTTGTTGAGTGTGTGTGTGAGACACATTTTGGAAAGCAGTTTCAGGGTCATTGTTGTGCCCTGTAGGTCAAATCTGAGTGCTGTTTGGAATATTTTCTTCTTGGAAACTTCCTATAGTTTTGTACAGTCCTACCAGACAAGAGGGGGCAGGGAAACAGATGCTTAAGACTAACTCAGAAGAAGAACTCTAATCTCAATCAGTCAATGAGAGCCTTCTAGACATTCTGCACACATTACTTTATTTTTTAATGACACACACAGTGGGACCAGTTTTTATTAATATTTCCACATATAAAAGAGAAATGCAAGTCTTGAGAAGTTAAGGAATTTGCTGAGGACACACAGTAAAAGTGAAACTAAGGTCAATATGATTGCAAAGTGTATTTTTCCCTTTCCTTTCTGCATGCCATGAGAACTGATGTATTATGGGGGTTAACAAGTGAAGAATGGACTGTCTGCATTATTAAATCCAGGCCAAGAGTCTTATCAACAGTCACACCTTGAGAAAGCCAAAGACTGAAGTGTTATTTGTCCTTTCTTATCCTTTAGATGAGGGTACTGGTGCAGAAAAAAAAGGGGGTTGGACTGAGGGAGTAGCTTGATTGTCAAGGGAGAAACAGTGGCTCATAGCCCTGGAACCTGAGTACCAGGACATTTATTTTCAGGCTCTGTTGGAGCTTGGCTACCAGCTTTGCCAGGCCCAGGAAGTATGTCAATGAGCCATTTACATGACCCTTTACAAAGTGAAGCCTATTATTTGGCCCTTGGTGCTGGCTTTTTAAAAAGTCCTTGACAGACACAGTAGGAATAAAATAGTGTACATGGCATATGCCTGAGGCCTTCTTAAAAATGAAAAGGCGAAGTCAGACAGAAAGTAGTGAGTTTCGCATGGAGAAACACTGAGTATTACAGGTGCATGTTCAGTCTCATCCTCTAACCAGGGTTTCCCCCAAAATAGGGTGGAGTGCTGAACCACCAGCACTGGATAGAAGGCACCAATTAAAATGTAGGACTGGTCAGATACAGGCAACACACTCTTCCACCAAGGGAGAATTCCTCTTAGCTAAGAATACTGTGGTTTGTTTCTGGGATGTCAAGAGACCGACCTCCTGAGGAAGATGCTGAGATGAATAATCACCTGGGGCACCTTCCCAAATGGTAGTGCTGAGTCATCAGTATGAAATCAGACCTGCTCCAGAAACGGGAGGAAATGCCCATCAGGGGGAGGACACTAAGCCTGTGGTTCTCAAAACCTGGGACAGTTTTATTTCTGCTAGAGAACCTCTGGAAATTGTTGGAGATGTTTCTGATTGTGATGACAAGGGGAGGAAGTACATGTGCTATTGACATCCATCTGGTAGCTAGAGGCTGGGGATCCTACTTAACATCCTACAAAGCACAGGACAGTCCCTACAATGAAAGATAAATTGGTTCCAAATGTTAACAGGGCTGAGGTTAAGAAACCCTGGTCCAGGGGCCCAGGAACTAAGTCAGAAAGTCAAACTGCATTTGGAATCACCAAGGAGGGGGCAGGAGGGATGGCCAGGGTCAAAATTTACAGAGGACAGTGCACCCTAAAACCGAACTATACCATGACCTGCAGATGGGGGCTCCTGCTATTGACCAGCTAAACCAGGTCTCTGCCACTGCTGGGTTCCCTGTTGTAAACTGTGCCTATTCTTTTGTGTGCCTGTGAGATTTTATTTACCATTATCTACAGAACCATCTTGAGAGCAGCAGCTCAGGAACAAGAGTCAGGTGATTTATAAGTAGTAGTTCCTTAGCATGGGCTTTAGTCCTAAAGTGTTTAGGTTCCAGCTGTACCACTTAAAAGATGTGTCTTATAGCATGGCCATTGACCTCTCTTTTCCTAACCTGCATCTAGTGATAGTAATAGCTACACCATAAATTGATTTTGAGGATTAAATAGGAAATATACATAAAGGATCCAGAAAGCTTTATAATTAGTTTAATAATAACTATTATTCTGGTTGTGATTACTATGAGGACACGATAGAACATCTGGGTTTAGGTATTGAGAAGGGTGCACTGAGCTCACTAGCAAGCAACCCTGGAGAATCCAAGGATGGGCAGGAGGCAGTGGGCTTAGGAAGAGAGTGAGCACCCCGGGGATTTGTGATGTCAGTAGTAAGGAACATAGATTGCCAAACTGACCCTTCACAAAGTTGAATTTATTTGCTTGTCTGACAAAGAAGAGACATATTACTTAGGTGGGAGTTATGCAGATCTCCCAGAGCAGAAATGAAAATGGGTAAATAGATCACAAAAAATGGGGAAAGTATATTAAATAAGGCTGTCTTATGAGATCAGGTCTTTGATTGGATCAGGACTGTGAGCTTTTCATTGTGATCACTTTTATGTTTCACAGCATCCCTGATGCCAGGAAGACTGATATTCTAGCTGCAAAATTCAGTTGACAACTTCATGTGAAATTACTTAAAATTTCAGAAAGTTATTCTGAACAATGCCAAGAAGTATTGAACTAGCTATGTATTGCCCATTGTGGTAGTTAGCTTCCCTGGAAGCAGATTCTGAAATGGAGCTTTGTGTGTAGTCTGATATTTGTACAGATGTGTCCTTGGGCACCCAATACATAAAAGAGAGAAAAAATACTCCGGTTTCTCTTCAAATTGTAGAAATATTTCACCTTTTACTAAAGAGAGAAAAAAACAGGAGTGGGCAGAGGGTAAAGGTGAGTTGGGATGTTGGCCCAGCCAGTGATAGCTTTGTACAGACCCAAAGACACTCTGGAGGTAGCTAGGGTGGCATGTCAAGGTTGTTCTCTGTTGGGCTGTGATGACCAACCCTTTATACTCCCTCATTGATCACTGAATGTGGGCAGCCAGAGGCTGTCTCCAAAGAGGCTGACAGTTGAAAGCTATTGACCCCTAAGGACAAGGTCTTCACAGATGGAGTATCTGGATAGTATAGTACCGTGTTCACCAGCCCTGGTCTTGGCCTGGCCTTGGGTTCACTGCGTGCTTAAAATAAATCTGAAGTCAGTGCAAGGCTGAGAACTGGATTAGGGAGTGTAAGAGGCTCATGGAAGCCTACAGAACTGTTCACCAATCACCTGGGTGCTTAGATCCAAACTGTGGCTCTCCTGCCTCACTCAGGCTTTCCTAGAAGTGCTCATGGGCATGGACATGGTAGAGAAAATGGGGCCAAAACCAGACTTGTGATAGATGGATAGGTCAAGATGCCTCAAGTCTTTTAGAAAAGGCATGTGTTCTCAATGAGTGTAATTTGTAAAAGTGAGTCCTTGGGGCAGGGGGAGGAGTGAGGAAATTGTACTCTTTTCATATATAAAGCACATAGACAATAGCCAAACTGTGGAAAGAGCCAAGATGCCCTTCAACAGATGAATGGATAAAGAAGATGTGGTCCATATAGACAATGGAATATTACTCAGCTATCAGAAAGGATGAATATGCAACTTTTGCATCAACATGGATGGACCTAAGGAGATTATGTTAAGTGGAAAAAGTCAATTATCTTATGGTTTATTTATTTAGGGAACATAAGGAATAGCATGGAGGACATTAGGAGAAGGAAGGGTAAAATGAAGGGGAGAAATCAGAGGGGGAGACAAACCATGAGAGACTATGGACTCCAGAAAATAAACTGAGGGTTTTAGAGGGGGGGATTGGGGGATGGGTTAGCCTGGTGAAGGGCATTAAGGAGGGTACATATTGCACAGAGCACTGGGTATTATAAACAAACAATTAATCATGGAACACTACATCAAAAACTAATGATGTTCTTCATGGTGGCTAACATAACATAATGAAAAAATTAAAAATAAATAAAAAATAAAAGTTAATTAGTTAAGGGACACCTGGCTGGCTCAGTCAGTAGAGCATGTGACTCTTGATCTCATGATGAATGTAGAGATTATTAAAAAGATTTTTAAAAACATTTTTTAAAAAGTTAATTAATTGAAATTAATGAAAAATGATTGAAGATGATTTAGTTGGGGAGATGGTGTTCTGGGGCTCAGACAGCTGTTTTCTTTCTTGATATGGGTGCTGTGACATGTGTGGATTCAATGTGCAAAAGCTCTTGACTTGTTCAATTGTGGAAGATACAATTTCCTATACCTATATTACACTTCAACTTAAAAAATTAAAATAAGGGGCGCCTGGGTGGCTCAGTGGGTTAAAGCCTCTGCTTTCAGCTCAGGTCATGATCCCAGGGTCCTGTGATGGACCTGCTCAGCAGGGAGCCTGCTTCCCTCTCTCTCTCTGCCTGTCTCTCTGCCTGCTTGTGATCTCTGTCAAATAAATAAATAAAATCTTTAAAAAAATTAAAAATAAAATATTATTTTGGGACTGCAAAAAAATTCATTTAAAAACTAAAAAAAGAAAAAGAAAAACACATAGAACACATAAGTAGATACACAGAGTAGCTGTGGTGTTAAAATTTAATGGGGGGTGAACAGGGAAAAAAATGTCTAAAATGGCTCCTGGAGGAGAAGCAATAATGGAAAAAAAATGTCTAACAGAATACAAAGAAATGGAGAAAAGGAATCTCTAAACCCTAGGTTTTTAGCATGGCTTTTGTGTTCTAAGAATTGAGTTGGTCAAAAGTCTTAGAAACAGGAATCTACCAGTGGTGGCCCTTAGTACTACCAAGGTATACAACAATTTTTGGTTTTGTTTGATTTGTTTGTTTGTTTGTTTGTTTTGCTTATACAACATTAGCATGAAACTGAAAAAATCCCAATTGAGTTACCATTTTAAATTTTGGAGATTTTGCTTGTGAGCACATGCATGCTTGCACACACCACATATCCAGCTTCTCTTGAATAATGAAATACTTGACACCCCTGGACTCCCGGTCTAGCTGTCCACCTTCAGCTCCATGTAGAAATGTGGTCTGGCCAGGATCACCTACTGCTTGGTTTCACTTACATGACCTGGTTGGCTCTGGAGGTATTTGAATTTGCAAGCCCTGTCCTAGGATGTTAGAGCTTATAGAGCAGCCCAGAGTAGACATTCTCAATCCTGGCTTCATTTCAGGGGAGTTTAAAAAAAAAAAAAATCCCCCCCGCCCGGGATCCCGGTTTAATTTTTTTTTTTATTTTTTGGACATTAATATGAGGTAAGAGCTCCCCAGGCAATTATGCTGTGGAGGCTAGATTGAGAACACTGATACAGTTTATCTCCTCATTGTACAGCTCAGGGACTAGAGACTCAGAGAGGGAAAGTGAGTTGCTCAAAGACACATAGCTATTGTTGGAAGAACTTGAATTAAAACCTAGTCTCTTGACCATGGCCTGTGGTTTTCCCTCTAACTCACACTGCCTTGGTGAAGTTTGTATGAGGAAAGGTGAAGTAGCAGTTATCCTGGTCAAAGAAAAAAAACAAAAAACAAACAAACAAACAAACAAAAAACCCCAAAAAACAACAACCCAAAAAAACACTTAGATTTTATTTCTGAGTTTGTCGAGTGAAGAGCATTTTGTGCCTCTAATTAACCCATTATCTAGCAGTGCCTTCTTTTCCTTGGTTTTATATCTGAGATAGCATGGGGTCCTAGACATAAACCGTAGAAGGGAAAGGGGACCTAATGGGCTTTCAGTAGCTTCTATAAGCCAAGATTGTTCTAGGTGCTTTGCTGTGGTTGTGCAATTTATTTTCACAGTAATCCCAGGAGGTTGGTATTAGCTCCATTTCAAATGATGAAACAGGCTCATATGGGGTTGGTCAGGTACTCAAGAGTGGAACACCAGATAAGTGATTTGTGCTCAGTTCATAACTCTCTGAAGTTGACATTCTGTCAGAGTCTGCAAGAATGTAAGTTCTACAGAGCTAGGAATTTTGAAAATATGTTTGCTCATTGATTACTTTCCTAAGTGCCTGCATTAGTGATGGCACATGGTAGGTGCTTGGTAGAAATTGGTCAGATCAGTGAAGTAAAACCACTAAACTCTGCAGGCCTTCAATCTTGAGGTCTAGAGATTTTTGAGTTCCATGAAATACAAAACATAAAAGAAAATTCTTCTGTTAAATTTTGGAATCCAGCAGTTTTCAAAACATCTGCAAGGGAGCCTGGTGTATTTAAAATACCTCCTCCAAGCTGTTGATGCCATGTGTTGAATATGCCAAGTGACAGCAGTGTCCTAAGTGTATCTAAAAAAGTGTGTGCATGTGAGCTGCTGTTACATTATTTAGGGTAATATTTTTTTAAAGCTGTAGCTCAGCATAGAAAAAGTAATATCTCATAGATGGTTCTAGCACACAGAGCACATCAGTGAGGTGTGCTGATGAGATCTGCCAACTCTGGGTGCTGGGGGAAGTTTGGGGAGGCATGTTCCTTCTCATCTCCTTGGATTCCAGCTGGTCTTCATGCTAACTAACACCCTTCCATATATTCTCAAATCATAGAAACTTGCTCGGAGATATAGACATCTCATCCCTGCATCTCTAGGTTCATCCCTTACAGGCACTCCATAAATGCCTGCTGAGTGAAATGATGGTTACATTCCTATAGAAATGGTATTTCTCTTGGTTGAGGCACACGTTTTAGGTAGTGCAATTTCTGGGACTTTCTCATGAGAGTAATTTTTAGTTCATTTGGATTGAGGCAGGATGGAATGAGTTTTCACCATTTATTAAAGTTTATGACATCCTGGTGTCATATTTAACCCCATATTATTTTCCCAACAGTCACATGAGATATTATGTCTGTGGTACAAGTAAATCTAGGCTCAGAGAGCTTGAGGAATCTTCCCAAAGCCACTCAGCCAAGAAGTGGTAGCAGTGAGATGTAAATCCTTTCTAAGCAGTCTGAGTTGGGACCAGTTCTGTGCAGTGAAGAATTAACCTCCCCAAAGGAGGGTTTGGGCCTTGACTAGATCCTGGGGGGTAACTTCTAAGCCCTCAGAGTGTGCTCTCCGTTTACTTGGAGGCCTTGGAGCACAACAGTCTATGCTCACAGTGTGATTTACTATGAGATTCTTGGGCCACACAGTTTGAATTTAATCTCCTGTAGGGGGTGAATATCAAGGCCAGACTCATGGGCAGCCGGTTGTTTCTACGTGACCAACTTCCAATAAAAATCTTAAATACCAAGGCTCAGGTGGTCTTCCCTGGTTGGCAATACTCCATGTGTGTTGCCACATATGGTTGCTGGGAGAAGCAGTTCTTCCCACAACTCCACTGGGAAGATAACTGGAAGCTCATGTCTGGTCTTTCTTGCCCTATGTGTTTCTTCCTGTTGCTGATTTTAAGTGTTCTCTTGCTGTCACAAACCAGAACCATGAGTAAAACAGCTTTGTTGGGTTCTACAAAAACTTTGAGTGAATTACTGAACTTGAGGGTGGTCTTGGGACTTTCTGAACTCCCAAATTCTTACATTTCCTTTCTGTAATGCTAGGGTGTGTGTCAACAAGAGGGACTAATGGGGGACATTACTGCCCAAACTGAGGGGCTGCATGTATTGATTGGGGTGGGGGCAATGGTATGAGGTGGAGATTACTTTTCAAATGGAAAGGGAGTTTAGACCCAGGGGACAGCATATCTAGCTCCCTTTCTTTTTTTCTTTTACTTTTTTCTTTCTCTCCCCCACTCCGCCCCCTCCCCACTTTTAAAAGCACAGCCTGAGAGACATACCCATCATCACTTCCTGGTACTCAATCTCAACCTATTGGTTCATAGATACTTTCTGGCACGTGCCCTGTAAAAGTGAAGAGGTGTTTTTGTTGTTGTGGTTGTTGTTTTGTTTTTATTTTTGTTTGCCAAATTAATAGTCTTTGGAACATTTCCCCCCCTTTTTTTTTGTCTTCCATCCTTATCTTCCTGTCCTTTTTGTTTATACCTTGCTTTTTCTCTCAGCTCTCCCCACTTTCACCTTTTATGGCTTTCTGTTGGTGTTGGGCCAGGTTCCTCAAACATGAAAAGCACAGAAGAAGCAGCTCAGTGCTCCTGAGTGGACTACCTGGGTTCAATATTGTCTTTGGCTCTCACCTCAACTTCATTCTTGCTCTCAGTATCTCCCTAGGTGGGGCTGGGATGAGGGTAAAACAATTGAGGGCTGTGGCTCTCTAGCTCAAGTGCCTTACCTGGAATATGATATTAACTCTAGAATCCACCTCCTGAGGTTATAAGAATTAGAGTAACCCATTCCTCATGCTCAATCCTTTCTAACACACAGTAACACACAGGAAACACTCCTGATATGGTAGCTATTTGTTTTAATGGTTCCCATCTACAGAGGGCTCCCCATTTTCTTAAGGTTTCATTTATTTAAGTAATCTCTTCACCCTTTGTGGGGCTTGAGCTCTTAACCCCGAGATCAAGAGTTGTATGCTCTTTTTTTTTTTTAATTAAATTTCTTTTCAGTGTAACAGAATTCATTGTTTATGCACCACACCCAGTGCTCCATGCAATAAGTGCTCTCCTTAATACCCACCACCAGGCTCCCCCAGAGTCAGGCAGGCGAGAGTTCCTCATCTTCTTAGGAAAGGGTGAGAAACTAAGCTACAGGAAAGAAATGCATGTTTTAGGTAAATCTAAGGTGCGTGTATTCTGACAGATGTTGGGCAGTTTCACAGGACTGAGATGGAGCATCCATCCCCTTGAGGCGGATTTGGGTCTGCCTATAACTGAGATATCTGTATTCCTTCTAAGAAATGAATAGCTATCCTTGCCCCCTGCAGTGTGATAGTAGGCAACCTCACACAGGTGTTTGTCATCAAAAATCTGAAGGATTTGGGTTAAAAAAAAGATCTGAAGAGGAGGTCTGCCTAGGATTCCATGACCTGGAGGGCAGGAGAGTTTTTCAGGATGACATTTGGGGACCTACTCTCGTCTGGACCAGGGCAGTGGTTGTTAATCTTGGTTGCACATGAGCATCCCCTGGGGAGTTTTTACAAAGTCCCAATGCCCGGATACACTCCTGGAAATTTTGATTTAATAATCTTGTTGGGTCATGGCTTGGTAGTTCCCATAAGCTTCTCAGGCATTATAACCTGTGCCAGCATTTAAAAATGACACCTTGCAGCCTCATTGCGTGCTAGATGCTGCCCCAGATGCTGTGCCTCTTCCTGCCTGCATAGCTTTTGCCTTTGCTGCTTTTAATGCTGGCATCATCTCCCTTCTTTGTCTGCCTGATAAGCATCGATTCATCCTTATGATTTGACTCCAGTGTGATCTTTCTGCCCACTTCCAGGCAGGCTGATGCTAGTCAGAGATGATTGCTGCCTCATTTGTGTTCTCATAACATGTTTCTAGACATTTCCTATGATGGTACTTACAGAGACTTACAGGCTTTTTGTATATCAGTTTGTTCATTTCAGAGTTGGGACCTAGTCTTCATCACCTTTGTCTCCCCAACACCTGGTAGAGTCAGCACCTGGTGCAGGATAAGCACTCAGTGAATATTTAGTTGTATTACACTGAGGTACTCAAAGCAGCTCTCATGTCATTTAGGTTGAGATATCCATTCCTTATGCAACTGCTCTCTTTGGTTTGCTGTTAGAATAACTGCTCAGCATACGAAGGAATGCTTCATATTTGTGGAAACACTGTATTCCCACTTAAGTGTTGAAGTATTTTGTTACTTGCAGGATTGCTTGTGTTCACAACATGTTTTTTTTTTCTCAATGTACCAGTCACAATTTAAAGCCAAGAGTGCAAAAGTTATAGTTAGTGGTCTGTAGCACGTCTGAGCACACACACGCTAAAGTGTATCTGAGGACTCCATAGATACAAATGAAACACCAGAGGGGATATTCTGGCTTTCCATCCATTTTAAGGTCACACATTTTTTTATTTGTAATGGAAGATGACATCCATCTTGTAATGATAAAGTCTTTTTTGTTTGTTTATAGCAAGTCTCCACTACTGTGTTGTGCTATAGAGATGGATGGACACTGTAGGACCAAGCAGACCAGGAAGCAGGAAAGATCACTGGCAGGAATCAGCAGACAGGCAGCAGATGGCTGGGTTGCTGCTTGGGACACAGTTCACATGGTCATTTGTTGGTAGTTCATTCCCATTGCTTGTTGCTTGGAGCTTTCCAGTTTTATGTATTTGCACTCTTATTCCTGTCAGCAAGACTTTCGAGGAACCATTAGGCACAAGAAGACTAGAAGCACAGAGTTAGTGGACAAAGAGGATTATTAAGCTTCTTCCCTCTGGGGGAATCTGAATGGTGTTTGGTGGAAAATGTGGGTCAGATAGAGTGTAGACAGCAGCTACTGGATGCAGGCAGCAGCCACTGGATGGCCCATATCTTCTTGGAGAGGAAGAGATTATAGTGAAGGAATAGAGGTAGGGCCAATGCTGGGCATATCTGAGAGATGATTTTGGGCCTGGGTCTGAGAAGGTCTATTAGTTAATATTCTCTTTTCCTCCTATAACACAATCAAGCCAGATAGAAGTTCGTCCTTAAGTAAATGTCTGAATATAAGCAGGCAACCATATCAAGTCGAGCTGATATAGACTTTCTCATTTCTTTGCTATCCTCAACATGTTGCTTCTACCTTGTGGTTTAAAATGGCTGCTGTGGCTCCCACTATCATATCCACATTCCAGAAACCAGGAGGTAGAGAAGAGAAAGGAAGTATATGCTTACAGTATGCTAAGGGTCTGACCCAGAAGTAACAACTTGGTACTTCCACTCACATATTATTGACCAGAATATAGTAGTCACATGCTACACCTAGCTTCAAGGGAAATTGGGAAATAAACTCTTTCACTACATGGCCATGTGCCCAGTTAAAAATATTTATTATTCAGGTGAAGGGGAGTATAGATATTGGGGAAATAACCAACCATCTTTGTCTCATAGGAGACATATTCCTGGCTAATGTCCAAACTCAGTAAAATATAGCCTTCCAAAAAGGCTGGCAGAGTGAATTCAGAAGGAGACATAGCTCAATGTCTTAAATGCCATCTCAGAACAAGGAGTCAATGGTTGAGGTTAAACATATTAGCACTTGGAGGTTGCCCAGAAAATCTCAGCTGCTAAAAACAGCACTTCTTGTTTGATGTATGTGTCGTACAGTGTTTAATGTTAATTTAACTTCTTAATGTAATTTCTTGGTGAGAGTGTTTGTCCAGTATTCCCAAGGGTGCTAGGAGTATAGAGTGTGTATGTGTTGGAGGGATGGGTGCAAGCAGGAGGACAAGAATTTTAAGTTTCTATAAAATTAATTACCTAGGAGAGGACACAATAATTGCATGAATGGAAGTGTTTTATGTATAATTAATAGTCTGTGTTTTTTAATTTTAATTTTATTTTTTAAATAGCCTGTGTTTTGAAAAAGGCATCATAATTCTATGTGTGTGTATAGATCATTGTGTGTGTGTGTGTCTGTGTGTGTATACCTCTACTTAACATGATCCTTCATGATGTAGTTGGAGAAAGTATCACTTTCACTTTATAGAATTTGGTGGCTAGATCCTAGGTCTGGAGCTTGGGCCTGATGTAATAATAAAACTTGGAGTGGAGGGAGGAGATGTCTCAGGAGAGGATGAAGATAATTTTCACAAGGAAGAATGTAAACACATACAGGGATAGGGCATGGACTGTGGTGATTTTAAAAATAGATCTGCAAAGTCTTCAACATTTCTCCCATTGAGGTGTGGGATCTGATTATCCTCTCCTTGAATATGAGCTGGCCTGAATGATTCTGTTCTGACAAACAGAAATGTGAGGGCAGTGGCACTCCATGCCCAGTACTGGATTACTAGATCATAAAATGCAATGTCAGCTCCACCTGACTGTGTCTTGATATCTTTGCTCTTAGACCCAGCTGCCATGCTGTGAGGAAGCAACAGCCACAGGAAGAAACTCAAGTATGTTTTTCTCCCACATGTGTCCTTTGGATTTTCTCTTCTTTCTCTACAGCTTTGAAGAAAATTCAGTCTTAATTTCTTGGAAAGCAAAGGCTATATAAGGCAAGAGTTTTTCTTCTTGCCACTCCAAAGACAAGATATGTTGAGGTTCTTTTGTGAAACACACAGCACAGTTGATGTTCTAGCTTATGTTAAAACAAAGCCGTGCCCAAATCTCTGTCCTGCCCTGGTCTCAAAGTCTTCTCTTCCAGAAGCCACAAGATATTCACCACAAACTTTCTCTCCTTTTCTGGAGGAAGACTCTGCCCCAACTAGACCTGTATACAAGTTGATGTGAGATAGGTCAGATTCCCCATCCTTTTAAACTTTTTACGTATGTCATAGTTTTCAGAACTGTTTATAATCTACTGTTTCTTCTGGAGGATATTGTGTGCTGCGATATCTCTTAAAATCTGTACATTGCTCCAAGATTTGGATTATAGCATGTGTTTAATTAAATTTTCAACCAAATTGGAGTGAAGTCTGACAAGCACAAGGAAAATCAGGACTAACACTTCTTCATTTTAAATACTTTTATTAATGCTCTGCCAAATTTCATAAATAATTTAAATCTGATATCTTACTTCTGACACACTGAGTGCATATTTGGAGCTAAAAAAACCCCTGCATAATTACTTACCATGCTCTAATGTCTAGTCACATAAAAGATGGATTTTTAAAATTACTTTTCCTGTTGTTATTTATTTATTTAGCATACACTTAATTTTTGCCAGGGTCTCTGCCAATGCCTTCATATTCATGATCTCATTCTGTCCTGTGAGGTAGAAGATTAGACAATTTTTCTTTTTCCTTCTTGGCATCCCTTTTCTCTTCTTGTGAGAGCACCATTCTTTTCTTTTGAGTAACACGTTTTTTTCATCATTTGTGGATGTATTCATGGTCAAGCTGTTCATCAAATTTCTTCAAAAAAATCCTCCCTTCCCCTTCTCCCCCAGCACTGACCAAGGAGGTGGGCACCTGAACCAAGCTAGGTTATTCAGATTCTTTCATAGGAATTGAAACTTGAGTAGAGCCTGACACGGAAGGTAGGCACTGGAATTTGAACATTTAGCATCTGTTTCTGGAGCATGTGCTCATTAGCTTTTGCAATCACATCTAGACTCCATCTCCACTACTCACTTACTTTCTTTTCTTTCTTTCTTCCTTTCTTTGATTGAATTTTCATTTTATTACTCTTTAAATTGTTCATTTACATTATTTTTTATGATTCTAAAAAGAATATTCAATATTCAATCAAGAAATCATTTAGGAAAAAAAATAAAACCCATAGGTACAATTAGATAGATTTCTCTCTCTCTTTTTTTTCAGTGTTCCAAGATTCATTGTTTATGCACCACACCCAGTGCTCCATGCAATACGTGCCCTTATTGATACCCACCACCAGGCTCACCCAACCCCCCACCCTTCTCCTCTCCAAAACCCTCAGTTTGTTTCTTAGTGTTCACAGCCTCTCATGGTTTGTCTCCCCCTCCAATTTTCCCCAACTCACTTCTCCTCTCCTTCTCTCAATATCCTCCGTGTTATTACTTATGCTTCACAAGTAAGTGAAACCATATGATAATTGACTCTGCTTGACTATTTTTACTCAGCATAATCTCCTCCAGTCCCTGCTATGCTGATACAAAAGCTGGGTATTCATCCTTTCTGATGGAGGCATAATACTCCATTGTGTATATGGACCACATCTTCTTTATTCACTGATAAAGTGGCAACTGTGGCCACTGATGCTATGAACATTGGGGTAGAGATGACCCTTCTTTTCACTACATCTGTATCTTTGGGGTAAATAGTAGGCAATTGCAGGATCATAGGGTAGCTCTATTTTTAATTTTTTGAGGAACCTCCATACTGTTTTCTAAAGTAGCTGCCCAACTTGTATTCCCACCACTAGTGTAAGAGGGTTCCTCTTTCTCCACATCCTCTCCAACACTTGTTGTTTCCTGTCTTGTTGATTGTGGCCATTCTGACTGGTGTAACATGGTATCTCAATGTGATTTTGATTTGAATCTCCCTGAAGGCTAATGAAGATGAATATTTTTTCATGTGTCTTTTAGCCATTTGTATGTCTTCTTTGGAGAAGTGTCTCTTCATGGCTTCTGCCCTTTTTTGACATGATTATATGTTTTGTGTGTGTTGAGTTTGAGGGGTTCTTTATAGATCTTGGATATCAGCCTTTTGTCTGTAGTGTCATTTGCAACAAAATGAAGAGGCAACCCCCGGAATGGGAGAAGATACCCATTACTCTTTCAACACCAAGAACAATTCCAGGCAAAGCAGGTACCCAACAATGTTTGTGGAATGAACAAATGAAGAATGCTCCCAGGGTCTCTGGTTCAAGTATTGTCCAAAGCTTGAACAGTCAAATATTCCTTTGATTCTCTGAGCTTTTAGAATACTTCCATTAAGTTAGAAAGAATCAACTTTACCTGTTTACAGCCAGAGTACCCAAAGTGATGCAAGCATATGCCATTGACCCTGCTTATTGACAGAGCATTTCTTTTTCATAAAAAGGAGGTGTAGGTGTGCCTATATTTGCTACTTGTTAGATCCTTTGTACCACATTTCCTTGTCATGCTTATCCTCATCTGTCCATTTCAGTTTAATTTTCCATAATTGTATTTTATCATACATGAATGTTGCATACTTGATAATCCCCAGGATATCAGAGTCAACATAAAATACTTAAAATGGAAACCAGCTTGTTCCCAGTTTGTGCCAGCTTGGAAACATGATGGTCCTTTAAACATTTTTCAGTGGAAAATCACAGGGGTCTGCCAACACAGGCATTTGAACTTGCCACTTCTACCCTAGAAGCAGAGATGGAAATCACACTAAACCAAACCAAATCAGAGTGCTGGTGTACTTAAAATGGTCTTGTTCACCAACTAATGAATAATTAAGACTTATTCTAAATATGGGATCTGCATTAAGGCTTAGTCTGAAGAGGTAGGGGAATAGGAAGCAACAGAGTGATTGAAGTGACAGCAGATAGGGCTGTAGAGGCAGGGAGCTAGGTGTTCTTTGAGGAGGAAATATTAAGAGGTCATCTTTTTCTTTTTTAATTTAATTTTTTTCTCAGTGTTCCAAAATTCTTAAGAAGAATCTTACCATCATTTGATCTTTAGAAGGTGGAACCCAAACTATCCTGGAAATTTTGGTAATGACCAGAACTAGTCAGACTGGACTCCTCAATGTCACCAAAAATACACATTCATAATTTACTCATACAGTGACCTCCTCCTGACATGGCTTTCTTCATATTCTTTCTCTTTCTTTCTTGCTCTTTTAGGGTCCAGCAAAACAATTGATTTCAGGGGTCCCCTATTCTCCGATTTCTGAGAAGATATACTCTGCAGTGCAAGGCAATAGACCATGGTTTTGGGTTCAGACACCCATGTTCTGATGCTTTACCAGATATAGACACATTACTTAACCTACCCAAGCCTCAGTTCCCTGAACTGGGGATGATCTTGATGATGATGTTAATGACAACGGCCTTGTGAAGTATAAGTCAGAATTAAAGAGAAGATATGTCTAGGAGCTGCCCCATCATGAAAAGGTGACATTGATAGCTCCTTCATATCAGTACTGTGGTCTAGCATCATCTTGCTCCTCTGGAGTCTTTTAATGGCATCATATCAATGTTGGTCATTGACACCTAGCTTTGTGAGACTGACCTCTGTTGTCCATTTCTATTCTTTACCTAAAGCCATGACTGTAGCTATAGCTATGTATGTCTTAGTTTTCCAAGTTCCCGAAAGGCAGTGACTAAGCTTTATAGCAATTGTACAAAGGTACCCAAGAATGAATGCCAATCAAAAGAAAAAAAAATAAAGAGAGGACCATTTAAAAACCATTTTAGGTATGTGCTATGGTTAGTGCTGTGAAGTGTGTAAACCTGGCGATTCACAGACATGTACCCCTGGGGATAAAAATATGTTTATAAAAAATAAAAATTTAAAAAAAAGAAAAAATAAATAAATGTTAAAAAAAAAAAAAACATTTTAGGGACACCTGGGTGGCTCAGTTGGTTAAGCGGCTGCCTTCGGCTCAGGTCATGATCCCAGCGTCCTGGGATCGAGTCCCACATCGGGCTCCTTGCTCGGCAGGGAGCCTGCTTCTCCCTCTGCCTCTGCCTGCCACTCTGTCTGCCTGTGCTCGCTCACTCTCTCTGCCTCTCTCTCTGACAACTAAATAAATAAAAAATCTAAAAAAAAAAAATAAAAACCATTTTAGCTCTCCTGTGTTTGTGGTATTTTAGGGCTTTAGAAGGTAAATTGGAGCTTATTTTCATAATTTTAAATTTTGTGTCTATAGAGCATGTCTGAGAAGTTCTTTTCTGTGACATTTAATTAAAAATATATGCACAAACAGTACGTCATTTGATATCTTTGATTTCCCTACAAGGCAGACATTAGTGGCATTTCCTAATTAAAGCTAGTGAATTTCATCTCTGAGAGGTAAAGTGACTACCTAAGGCAACACAGCATGGGCAGTGGGAAATAGCTTCTCCAGCCTATAGTTTATATGCCTGCTCCCTCCCATACTGCGCCCACTCCACTGAAAATATCCCATTTGATAACAGATATGATGAAAAACCTTAACAGACTCCAGAGCAGAATATGAATGTAGAGGATTATTGCTATTATTTCTAGGGCAGGCAAGCTGCACAAGAGGTTGGGGGAGCCAGGTGGTGGGTATTATGGAGGGCATGCAATGCATGGAGCACTGGGTGTGGTGTAAAACTATGAATTCTGTTATGCTGAAAAGAAATGAAATAAAAAAAAATTAAAAAAAAGAGTATGTTTGAAATAGAAGGAAGCTTAGAGGTCAGTGAAAAGACCCTAATTTTATAAACAAGGGAATGCAGAACTAAAAAAGGACAAGCAATTTGCCAAGAAGTTTGATGCCTTAATTATCAACTTTAAATGTACATCTCATCTAAATCAGTACGATGAGATAGTCCTTATCCCTAGTCACCCATCATTTTTGCCTTCTTGTGGTACAGAGAGTGACATCTGTCCAAGTGAAGAATGACCCATTTAGATAGTGTTCCGAGAGTCATTTCCCTTTTGTGTTGTAATAATAGGCAGTCAGTCAGCAAATGAGCAGGAGCAGGCCCCACTCTGCAACTGACAGAGTTAGGAGTTTTGAAAGGCACCGGCAATGCTCTCAGTTAGGTGACAACTTCTAGTGATGCTGAAACAGTGGGCAGCCACCTGCAGAGCTGTGGAATAAAGGCCTTCTATATAGCCTTATATGATGGAGCATACTATGTAATTTGGGGCTCAAGTTTGGGACTTTGCTCTTCACATCATTCAAGGTTGACAAAAAAAAACAAATAAAAAATGCTCTCAGGGTATCTGGACCTTTGGAATGAGTTTGAAGACACCTATTAATCACAGGCCCTCCTCTGTGGGTTCCAAACCAATTGAAAAATAATCCAAGAGCCAGATAATGATTAAAAAGTCAGTTTTATTGCTGTTAAAACTTGAATTGGACAATAGAACTTGACTCAAGTGTCTGAAATGAACTAAGCTACTCTGGAAGGCCTGGAAATTCATATCCCATGGGGCAAGATGTAGGAAATGAAGCAGGGGTGACCCAGAAGAAGATGGATTTAGATGGAGTTAAGGAGAAGAAAAGAGAGAGGGAGAGGAGGGGGAGACGCCTACTGCTTAACCCTCTGGTGAGAGGAGAAACACCTCCTGGTGAGGAATGGAGAGAAAGGAATGGAGAGGATGATGCTTATTATTTTAAAAGCCAAGGAAGGATCATGCAGAGGAAGAAAGGATTTTCCTGTACCTTCCAAAATAAGGGTGCAAGATGAAGAATATTGCAGATGTGTAGAGCCACTGAGGAGGTGGTAGGATCCCTGATGTAGAGATAGGGAGGGGACATAGGTCCGTTGGGGTTTTTGTTTGTTTTTTAATTTTATTTTAAATTGTGGCAAAGTATACATAGCCTGAAATTTACCATGCTAACCATTTTTCAAGTGTATGGTTCACTAGTAGATTACCATTGTTAAGCAGACTATATCCAGAAATTTTTCATTTTGCAAAACTAAAATTCTAAAAACACTAACTCTCCATTGCCCCCTTTCCCCATCCCTTTACAACCATAACTCCATTCTCCATCTCTATGAATTTGACTACTCTAGGGACTTCATGTAAGCAAAATCATGGAAGTTTTTTTGTGACCAGCTGACTTAACATAAGGTCCTCAAATTTTATCCATCTGGCAGGCTGTGTCAGAATTCTTTTATTTCTTCTTGAAGGCAGAATAATATTTTATTTTATGTATATACCACATTTAGTTTATTCATCCATCCATACATGTTCACTTGTGTTATTTCACCTTTTTTAATCATGAATAATACTACTATGAACATAGGTATACAAGTCACTCTCTGAGACCTTGCTTTTAGTTCTTCTCGATACATACCCAGGAATGGAAATACTTGGTCAGGGTCTCTCAATTTTGACAAAGGAAAGCAAAGTGCTGTGAAGAAGATTAAACAGAAATTGGAGACCAGAAATCTGCAGTTATGTGGAGGAAGGATATCTCCAAGTCTGGTAGGATTGAACAGCTACCTTCCCAGGGGGGTGAAAGTGCTAAGGTTCTAAGGGCCACACAAAACTAATGATGTACTGTATAGTGACTAACATAACATAATAAAATTATTAAATATTAAATAAAAATTAAAAAAAAAAAGGCAACAATGTAGAGTTACAGGGGAGGAAGTGTGGTTCTTGTTTTCCAATAGCTTCTAGAGGCCATGGAAAGAACCTGGGCCTTTGGGTGAGCATGGAAGTGGGAGAGAGGATTCCTGACTGTTCTCAGACAGAAAGGGTTGCAAATGTGAGGAGGAACCAGTCTGTAGCCAGGAGTGTTTTGCTCTTAATTCTTTTCCTAAATGAAGCATACATTTGCTTATTAGTGAGAGGTAGGGACAAAGATTTATAAGATCTTCTATTTAACACAGTAAGAGGAGGGTCCAAGTCATATATTATTCACTTGGAAGCCCAGAGTTTATCACTCACGTATTGGAAGTAAGAAATTCCTGTCCTAAACCCCACTGTCACAGAGTGAAAGTGACCTAAAGAGAAGTTGTGGACAGAGTTGATCACACACTTAATTCTATGCTGTAATAAGGACAATAACAGTGTCCAACATTTGCTGAGCTCAGTAGTTCTAAACTGGGGCCGGGAGGAAAGATGAAACTGGCATCTAGTTGATAGAGACTAGACTTGCTGCTAATGCACAGGTCAGCCCCTCAACAAAAAAGTTTCCAGCCCCAAAATGTCAACAGTGTTAAGGTTGAAAAATGGAATTTGTTATCTCCTTCTCAAGACAGAATCTAATTTCCTTCTCATAAATACATGCTAGGACACCTAGTCTTGTCTTATTTGATTGATTAGAATGTGAGATGAAGCGAGTCTGAATAGCCTAAAGGACTGCCCGGAGAGTTCCTATATGTCCTGACTCCTAGCACCATGTCCCTTTGTTTGCACCATGAAGGGTTAGATAAGAAGCAGTCCCTGGAAGCTGAAGTTGGCGATACCAAGGAGGAAGCTGGAAGAAGGGAATCAACATTTGTCCAGTGCCAGCCATGCACAGCGAGTATGGGGCTGGGAGGTTGAACTGCATTTGTAATCCTCATCCATTACCAGACTTCTATTGCTGCTTGGGTTGTTGCACTTCAGAAAATTAAACAGCTTCTACAAGGTCACACTCAAACTGAGGTCTACACTACATCTGGCTCTTGCCTCTACAACTCACTGCTTTTTTATTAGAATATGTGGGATTACAAAATAATTAGTTCAAAAGCTTCAATACTAAGGCAGTAGTATCTAGACACTCCAGATTCTTTTCATCCACTCAAAAGAATTTCTTGACAGGCTAGCATGTTCCAGTGCACTAGGGCTGGAGAGATGCCAGCTTTCGGACATACTGTCAGGTTTCTTAGCAGGGCAGTACGCATCTGAGTGCTCAAATGCTGCTGCCTGTGCTCCAAAAATCCCATTGACGTGCACACATGCGTATGTGTGCAAGCACATGTGAATGTATGTGTGCGTGTGTGAATGTGAAAAAAAATCCCTCATGTTTTGATGACTGACTGCCATTTGTTTCATTTCATTATGTATCTGCAACCCCTATATCCCAGGCATTTTGACCTGAGTCCTTGAGGACGGGCAAGGGACAAGTCTGGGTCATGTGCCTTGTAAGATTGTAGAGGCTCATTAGACAAAGCCTGTGTGGCAGCATCCGTTCCCTGAGGCTGAGGGCTTTCCTTTAAGGGGATAGGGGTTCCTTATGTGGATTCTGCAGTCAGATATGCCCAGGGCTTAAATCTCCCTTCTACCTCTTACTACCCGTATGGATCGGAACAATTGGCTTCACCTCTGTGTCTTGGCTTCCTCACCTCTAACATGAAGATGCTCAGAGTGGGACCACAACAGAAAGTGACTGGGGACCTAAATGAAGTAATGTCAGGAGGCTCAGAATTCATTCCACTCCAGGGTAAGGTGTCTTGACCCCATGGGGTCTGAGATGGGCATGGCGGGAAGGTTTTAACAGAGAGTGCCAGAGCCAATAGGGATGGTAGTGCCCATGGGAGCCACTGCATTCTCAGGGCCAGCAGGGGAAGAGGTCAGCGATGGAGCCAGCATTTAGGTGTGGGAGGCAAGAATAAATTGCCCACAGAAGCCTCAAGGACAGCAGAGGTATTACTTTGGAGGATGTTTAGATACCTTCTTGGGACTGCCAGGAGAGCAGGGGAGACACTTCTAGTTCAGTCTTGTCTTTCATCATGTGAGTAAGTCAGAAAAGGAATGGTGCCTGTCCTGACCCTCAGGGAGACAAAACTACAGGACACGAGTATAAGTTATGGTTGAGTAGAAGTCTCTACCGTAGCAATTTAGGACAGACTCAATGTCATAAACTGGCCTGAGATGATTTTAGAAGCCCTGCAATAACAGTGGTAGGGAATGTGCCCTAAGACTGATGGGCAACAGTTTCAAATTTCAGCTTTATCACTTACAAGTGGCATATTTGGAGAGTCACATGATTTCTCTCAGCCTCAGTTTCTCCACCGGTAAATTAGATAAAGTACTATTTCACATGGGGGCAGTGGATCTTACATAAATCAAGTCTACAGAAGCACTTTGCAAACTGTCAAGCCCTGAGCAGGTTTGAGAGGCTGTTATATTATTTCCAACTAGTTGGTGCTGCTGTGGATTTTAGTTGGTGAGAATAAATTCTTCTAGTTCATGTTCTATGTGGTAGCATCTTTGAACCTCATGTTCTCACTCATCAAACACCTTAAGATATGGAAGCATCCAGAGTGGCAGAAACAGAAAAATCTATCATGTAATTCAAAGCATCCTTCTTTCATTGGAAAGGGGGTGGAGAATATTTCTTTTGTTGAGCTTGCTTAATTCAAGAGGGAGAAAGAGAGTTGCAAATCTAAGAAGATGTCCAGCAACAGTGCTTGGCTTTAATAATTGCTCAAATAAGAAAATCTCCATCTCCCTCCCCTCCACACATTCACACACACAATATTATTAGGATCCAGGTTTCAGTTAAATGTCACTGTGTTAAAGATCCTTCTCAAACCTATTCTCCTATTGTATCCTAACTATGTTACCCTATCTTACCCTACCCTACCCTATGCTACCTACACTATAATACCTTATCCTATCTTACCCTATACTATGCTACCCTACCCTATTTGATCCCATTTTATCCTACCCTACCCTATTCTACTTTATCCCATTATATCCTATCCTATCCTATCCTATCCTATCCTACATCTTATCCTAGCTTACCTACCTTACCCCACCTTATTCAACCCTATCCTACCTTACCTATCTTGCCTACCCTATCCTAGTGTATCCTACCCTACCCTATTCATGTATTTATTTCCTTTATCACTTTCATTACTGAAATTATCTTATTGTTTGATTTATGTTTGGTTGATTAATATATTCTTTTCTCAGGTGATAATCTCCATAAGAGAAAGTTTTATTCTCCTCAGTGTCTCCAATACCTACCTCAGTGGCTCATAGTGGGAACTCAAGAAATCGTTCTTGAATGAGTGAATGAATCCCTAAATTTTAGAAGTGTTGGTGGTCGCCATTTGCAACAATGTGGATGGAACTAGAGGGTATCATGCTTCGTGAAATAAGTCAATCGGAGAAAGACAACTATCATATGATCTCCCTGATATGAGGAAGTGGAGATGCAACATGGGGGCTTTGGGGGGTAGGAAAAGAATAAAAGAAACAAGATGGGATCAGGAGGGAGACAAACCATAAGTGACTCTTAATCTCACAAAACAAACTGAGGGTTTTTGGGGGGAGGGGGGTCGGGAGAGGGGGGTGGAGTAATGGACATTGGGGCGGGTATGTGCTATGGTTAGTGTTGTGAAGTGTGTAAACCTGGCAATTCACAGAGATGTACCCCTGGGGATAAAAATACATTATATGTTTATAAAAAAATAAAAAATAAATAAAAAAAGAAGTGTTGGTGGTCAGAGGTAATGGTGATAGGGCCACTGCTTGCAAGAGGTAGCAGCTGGGGCAGAGATGGGATAGTAGTGGCAGGAAGTGGCAGCCTGTACAGGAGGGGTGGACATTCTGGTTTGCTGGAACCAGGAGTTTGTGGTTGTGATGGTGGGTGGAGGGGCTTGGCAGCGAGCTCCTGCATGGTAGGCAGTAGACACTCTCCCCGGGACCCCCAGGAGGTCTCATTCAGAGGCTAGAAAAAACCTTAAAACACAAATGAAAAGCCTTGCCCCCAAATCCCTTAAGACATCTAGCATTTTATATGTATTTATTTGTTTATGAATTAGACACTAGGCTAAACACCTGACCCACATTATCTTGGTTAATTCTCCCAACAACTGCTTCTCATTGTGTTCCCATTTGACAAATGGCAAAACTGAGGTTCAGAGAGCTGACCTGACTTACCCAGGCTAATGAGTGGTGGAGCTGGCATTGGAGACCAGTCAGCCTGATTTCAGATTCAGTGCTTTTAAACCTATCCTTGATAATTGCATATGAATTGTCTAGCTTTGATGGATAACAAATTTTTAGAACCATATAAAAATATTGGATTTCTTCATGGTTCTCTCTTGAGCCCATTTTTATTATTCTCACTTGACACAGCTGACAGGAGATGACATCAGTCATTTCCTTGGAATCAGTCCCACGTGTTGAGCTCCAGATGTCTGTGTCCAACTACGTGCTGCCATCTTCACCTGACTGACCTGTGGAAACTGCCACTCAGCCTGTCCATAACTGCATTCATCACTGCCTCCTCAAACCTTCTTTCTCTCACGTATTTCCTGTCTTAGTTAAATGACATGCTCATGCAGCCAGCTGCCCAGTGAGGGATTTGAAAATTAATTTCTAACTTCTTCCTTCCTCCCCATGTCTTAAAATGTCTTCCTTCTTAGACTCCTCCCATATATTGAGTCCATTCCAACTGACATTGCTTTAGTTTATTATTGAGTATTACAGCTGTTTTTCAGCTGGTCTTGTTATCTCTGATATTGCCCCTTACAGATCTACCTTATTTCAACTTACTAGAGTGTTTTTACATTAATGCTAAAATGCACACCAGCTCCTAATATGCTTCTGTCATCAATACCTACTGAGAATTCCTAGAGCCTATCAGCCCTTGGCAGGTATTTTTCCATCTCATAGTTTTGAAAAATCTACCTTTATATCTTGTCTCTTCCCTCCTCCCTACATTTCCCTATTCCTTCCATGAATTTTCTTTAGCTTTTTCTTTATGTCAGGCTCTGAAACTGACATTTTGAGAAGGTTTACAATCATATACATTTTCTCATTTATTTCTCACAATACTTTTGACAGGCAGGCCAACTTCTCTCCATTTTCCAAATGAGAATATGGTCTTGGTCAAGGGCCTTACCCAAACTCACAGAACCAGGGAGTGCCCTGACTCCTATGGGGTCCTTGGCATTCAAGACCTGTCATTGCTCTGCTCTGCAGCACTGCCCTTTGAAGGCCAGTGCCTTTGCTACTTTGCGTTTGTTTGTACCATTCCAAGTCCTCATTATACATTGTCAATGCATACAGATCTTTGATTCGATGAAATCAGGACAATGGTATTCAGTCAAAAGCTGGTGAGGGCAGAAGCATACAGTGTATAAAGAGGAGTCTACCAGTTGCTGACACTAAGTGTGTTCTGGGAATAAGTTAGTCTGTGTTTTGTTTCTCCGTGAGAGAAGGGCTTCCATTGTCCTGGTTATGTGGCTAAGTGAAGAGCAGTGACCAGAGCTTCTCCTGTGGTTGTTGGTGACTTTGTTTCACTAGACCGTGAATACCACAAAAACAAAAACTACTTCTCATTTTTCTTTGTTTCTCTACTGCCCAGAAGAGTCACAATCCCTCAGTAAATAATAATCTAGTATATGGCTCAATGCTTAGGACTTTAGAGATGCCAGGGAACTGAATGAGCATCTTTCCAGACAAAGGTTCCCCAAATGCCAGCCACCTGTGCAGCAGATGTACAAAATTGATCTAAGGAACAAGTTGCACATGTTTTGTGACATTTGAATCTTGCCTGTATTCTCATTTCTCGTTTATTGATTCTTTATTATTCATTTACTGTTCCTACCATCCCTGACTTTACAGGTAAAGAAATTGAGGCTTAGCATGATCAACATATGGGCCTTGGCTTAAGAATTAATGTCAGAGTTGACCTTGGAGATAAACACTCAGATCTGGGTTCTGGGGTGTGTGGTTATCCCTTCTTCTTTCTTCTGCTGGAGCCAAAGAGCCAAGCTGTAAGGAGACTGTGGATGAGGAGGTAACCAGGTGCCTGCAGCCAGTCGTGAGGGGAATGCAAGAAGCCTGGTGGGGAAAACTTCAGCAGAGCTGCTAGGAGAGGAGGGAGCTTAAGAGAGGTGGGGAATTAGAGGAATCTCTTGGGAGCTGAGCTGGGGAGGATGACTGAGCCCTACACAGGAGGAGAAGGCAGACCAATTTCTCTCAGGACTGAGCTGAGAACACTCACCATACATTTCAAGTCTACATTTTGGAAGGAATAGATATAATGCTTTCTTAAAACCATTCTCTCTTCCTTTCAAAAACGAAGGTCAGCAGGGGAGAGAAGTAGCATCTGAGATGCTAATGAAAGAAAACCCAGATGACTGCAGAAGCAATTTAAAGATTTGCTGGGATTTGTTTCAGCCCCTGTGGCTATGCCTTCTACTTGCAATTCTTCCTCAGTGGTCTGGATGGGGAGATAAATACATTTTTTAAAGGTCCAACATTCAGGCACTTTCAAAACTAGGAAAAGCAGAACCTGGGAGGCTTAAAATATTAATCATGTATCCAGGCTTGCCAGAGAAAAGAGGATGGCATTCTACAGGTGTAATGCAGAGAGAAAATCCCCTCCAGAAACGAGTGATATGGAGGTGGATTTCACCCATGTGTGCAGCAGACACAGACAGAAAGTTGATTTATACTTAATGCAGACCTAGATTCAAAGGCCCCTCCTTAAAGGGAAAGCAGCATGCCAGAGGCGTCCCTTTAGGACACTCTGAGACCTCCTTGACTGTCATTAAACAGCCAATGAGGCTATGCTTTGGCAATAGGCTGAGTCCAGAGTCACAGATGAAAAGCTTTAGGAATGTTGGATTAGAAACCAAAGCATGAGGATTCAGAGGTAGGAGTTTAATGTCAGGATTCCCGAGTCCCTGCCCAGAGCCCAGGAGAGAGCATCATCAGAGCACATGGGGTATGATTTCACTCCTGTCTCTTCACAGTGGCTCAAGGAGGGGGGACTTGTTAGGAGTTCTTTGTCTTATCAAGGAGCCCCCCCACCCCAGCTCATCCACTGTTCATCCCCAGGCCTCCCTCTTAAGCCTGATCTATTTCCTGTACTCATCTTGGTTTTCTTATCACCAGCCCTGGAAACTCAGTTTCTTCCTGATCTTCAAAATGGTCATTACCATGCGACAGTTTGCTTTCCGAATCAGCCAAATCAGCTCCCTGTTTTGGGGCTGCCAAGGATGAGAGTCCACAGGATCTTTTTTGAGTTAAAGATTTCAGTGTCGCTTCCTCCAAGGAGAGTTATAGACATAATAAGGCGCCCAATAGTAGGGCAGTAACTAAAGCTCTAGAATTTTAGACTTCTTAAGAGTTTAGTTTTTGATCTTTAAATCCTGTCTTCATTCTGGGATATTCCTGGCAGTCCCAAGGACTTGACACTGTTTTTATTTCCCAAGTTGTACGTGATCTCCTACCTCCTCACTCCTGAAACTTATCTCATAATCTTTAAGCAAAATAAGCAGCTTGCTGTTCCCTGACCTTGCCCAAAGCCTGTTTCAAAGCGCTATGCCCATATTTGCTTTAAACATCTATATCTAAAACCCAGCTTCTTCTCTTGAAGAAGCTTCCCATTCTTTCCTCCCATTTTCCCATCCCCATGGAAGAATCCATAAGCACCTGTCATGAGTAACCTCAAGGCATGTGCTTACCTCCACCTGAGGACAATTACATTACTCAGGGCTGGGACTTTAATTAACAGGACCTAACATGATGTCTAGTACACAGTGAGTGCCTATTTTTAAATAGTAAATGGATCATGTCTTTGTGTAACTTTTAAGTTTTCTCATGATTGCAAAATGACTTAGTTTTTTCAGAATAGCACCGGACTTGGGCACTCAGGGTTGAGTGTCAGATCTATCATCTCCTGGCTGAATGACTGTAATGATTTTCTTAAAACTTCTGAGTCTTAGTATGCTCATTTGTGAAGTGAAGAACATAACACCTGCTTCACAATTTATGTATGTGTGTATGTTTGTATGTATGTATTTTCAGTAGAGAGTCTTTCCCCCAATAAAAGTATATCCAGAGCAAATAGGGAGTAAATTTGAGAGGTTACTCCTAGAAATGTTGCCTCTTTGTGTAATTTCTGAGACCATCCTTAACCTGCAGTTGAAATTTCAAAGAGGAAACTGTAGAGAGGTATGTGGTATTCCCAGAGGCTGGACAGTACTTGGCAAAATGACCTCCCAGCCTGGTGATTGTCATCAGAGCACTGAATGTGCACTGTGAAAAATCAGAATCCTGATGTGTCTGCATGCCAAGTGAGGGCAGAGAAGGGTACATGAGATGCCACTTCATTTGTAACAGGAATAAAGGTCTTTAGAGTCACAGGATGCTTGCATCACCATCCATTTTTGATCTTCAAACGATTAGAATTGACTCAAACTTTACCCACTAGGTTGTTGCACGTGCTCAGTTCCTTGTTCAGACTCTCAGGGTCCTGTAGAAGAGGATTGATTTTTTCCTTGTGAAACATACCTGATCACAGGTGCCCTAGGCCTTCGGTCTCAAGACCAGTTGTCTAGGCCATTCTTCTCCAAACCCCACTTCTTCATGGACACCGTGTATAAAGAGATCCACCAGATTTCCAATGGCAGTTTCCTACCACCTCTGTTTCCCTGAAAAAATTCTGAAACGGTTACATACACACTCACACACATACACATACACACACCCCACATATATTCTTCATATTTCTGCCATTGTTCTTTGTAGTGTCAGATAATAATTAGAAAGACCCAGGAGCTGGTAACCAAAGAGGCTTTATCCTCTTCTTCCATTCTTCTCTGGTATAAATACCTGCAGACCTATCCCTACCATCCTCGTCAGAATGCTCAAGTAGGCATCTTGCCACAGTACAAAAGACACAAACGACAAAAGCGAAAGCACAAGTTAAGTTGTCAGGAGGCCATTTGTGCTCTATATTGATTAATAGTGAGAAATACCATTGACATAGGAAGACAGAAAGTTTGGGCCCACATTTCTAGTTCTTCCTTTCCCAAGCAGATATACATGAAAAGATAAGTCGTAATCAGAACCTTGCTTAAAGTGAATGCAATCAGAGCCAAGGACATGAATTGGATTTGAGAGTACAGTGATGTCATAAGATAGTCTGAGGTCTCCATCTTCCATTTGGAATGCTTTTGCCAAATTGGAATAAAAAAGAGTTCTCTTTTTCCCTTTCTTAAAAATCCATGATTTCATAAACCTCAGCTGGTAAGATCAAGGTCTCAGGAAATGAGAGGTTGGGGAAAACAATTAAAAAATTTCACCAAATACATTTAAATGACAGAGTGAATAAGTATTCTAGAAGATATTCACTTGCTTTAGCAAGCTAGATTCATGACGATGAAACCTTGTTCCAATAAATGCACTTCTTCTGGAGGACTCTCTTCCTTGTTCAGAAAATATTGTTGACAGTATGGTAATCCACAAGACTAAATATTTCATCAGCTTTATGTTGTGCAGAGTATAACTCTCCCAACTCTTTAAATCAACTTTTCCTGCTGTGATATTTATTGGTTTTTGCACTTGAATTGTGTTTTTGCATTCATTATTTTCATAAGTCTCAGGACAGTGTCTGGTCATTTTACAAGTAGCAAATGTGTTGTGGGACCTTGGCTTTCTGTTGGATGGATTTTAGACAAGGTATTCTGCACAGACTTCCTTGTGGAGTTAAGTTTGAGCAATGAAAGGAAGGAAAGCTCCATGTAAAACTAGGGGGAAAGAATCCCAGGCTGAGAGGACAGACATTGTATAAGCAGCAAGAAGCCCAGGGGAGAGGGGACTGAATGAGGGAGAGACATGTAGGGGTTAAATTGTGTACGGTTTCAGCAGCCATTTGAGGGATTTGGGGGGTTTGTCTTCTACTCGATTAGCATCCATGACAGATTCCAATGCACTGGATAAGTGGCATGACCTTGAGCAAGGCTTAGTTCTCTTTTTCTATGTTTCCAATGCTGATCAGTTTCCAATTTCCAAGAAAATTTTTCTGTAGATACCTTAATGTCTTCATTGAGGCTAGCCCCAAACCTTCTGGCCTGGGGCTCACACTCTTTGGGATGTGACTTTGCATATCTTGTTTTAACTGGATTAACTTCTTGGTTTAACTCTTGGGAAGAAAATTTCTCTGCCTCATTTTCTAGTTCTTGGGGAGCATATCATTATTACCTCCCTACCCATGTACCAAGAACATAATCATGCACACAGGTGCTTTAAGGATCCAGACCAACGACAACAGCAACAATAGCAACAAAAGATTTTAAAAGAATGCTGTTTGGAGCTCAGGTGTGTTGGGAGTGCTAAAAGCAGAAGTCAGACTGAAAACACTAAGGATTCTCAGAGAGGCAGAGTTAGAAATAAACACTTACGTCATTCCTTCCCTCCCCTGCATTGATGCAGTCCAGACTGTTGATGGCCCAGCATTTTGAATTTGTCTGGTTTCCTCATTAATTCTCCTCTCATTTCTGCTTTTATTATCTACAATGACAACTGCACACTATCCCTAGGCAGCCTCTAAAACCATCTAACTGTCATTAGAGCAATAAAGACTCTCATCTTTCTGCACAGTAAACAAATTAAACTGCTCCTTGGTGTCTAAACCTCTTGATTAAAGCATCATTGTCTTATGATTACTACCATCTTTTGAAAACCTACTCTGTGCTAAGGATGGGCTAGTTGCTTTACATACTATTTCACTTAATCTTTGCAATGACACTTTGAAGCTAAGAATCACTGGCCTGCTATACAGAGCTGAAGACATAGAGTTTTGCCCCTAATAAAGTCAGTCAGTGGGTAGCCAACCCATAGGCCAGTGGACTTCTATGCCAGATTTTCATACCCAGGCACCCAATGCTCCATCCATGTTCCTGCTTCTCTGTGACTCTAGACTGTTCTTGGCATTTTCCCTCTCAATGTCTTTCCCTCCTCACTGATGTATGTACATGCTCACATTTGCTTTCTCTTCTCAGAGCTTGTCTTCAAAATCTTGAGAGGATCCAAAGTATCCCTCCTTTTTCTCACTCTGACCTTTAGAGTCCTAGACTGCCATTGCTGGTGGGGACATTAGAGACTATTTTCTCTGCAGGTTTCCAGTCTTGAATCCCCAGGTGGCAGACTTAAAGCTAGTTTCAATAGTCAATAATCTCTACTTAAATCACAGTACTGTTGTTTGGTTTGTACTACTGAAATATAAAATTGGACAATTATTACTTGATAAATACAATTTGTCTAGTAGAAAGTTTCACAAGATTGGGTTCATATTGGGGTATGTAAGTGGGGAAGAAAGAATTCATTAAAAAAAGATTATTGGTAAAAAAATCTCAGAAATATCACCAATTTGTTGTTGTGTTCTCTTTTATAGATGACTCAACAGATGTCCATTGGGAGGAAATGTGAATACCAACTAATCTTCACTGGTTTGGAAGAGATTTTAAAGCTTACGTTGTCCAACTATGATACGTTTTTAGCAAGCCGTAGGCCAGCCATTGGTGGGGTATTATTGCTACTCCAGGCATCCTCCTCCAATTTAATAGCACTGACTGCTAAAAGTTTGTTATTTTTGTAGTTTCTGCCCTTTAGTTCAAGTCTTCTGGAGCTCCACACAATGGCTCTCATCACTCTTCTAAGTGATGTCCTTCATCCATGGAGATATGACAGTTGTAGATTCATTGCTCGATAAGTTAGTGCCAGCAAAGTGATTATGGACCCTTCCAGCTCCCCATTCAGACCATGATCCGTAAGTTGATTGTTTACTTCAACAATGCCCATAAGGCCTTGACTCTTTGTTTCTGCTTTGTTTTCATGCCTAAAATTAGAGGCCCTAAATTTTAAAGGCCCTAAAATTGCAGATATATATAACTATCTGAACTTTTGTTTATTGCTCAGTACCCCTTCCTTCTAGATTGTTCTCTTATTCTCCCCCATGATTTGCTTCTTTTGGAAATCTTTTCATGACCTCCCCCCAAAGAAAAACTAAATAAGACCCTCTAATACCTGCTTGTTTCCAATCTTAGTGTTTCCTTGCCTGTAACATTCATTTGTAATTAAGCTTTATTTTTTCTCCCTCCTCACCAAGACTGTGGGATCCAGAGGTGATATCCTAGTCTCTTAGCCTTAAAGCCTAGCACTCGATTGAAACTTGGAATAGATGCTTTGTGAAATGAGTGAATGAATGAATCAACAAAGAAATGAATGAATTCATAGTATGGGCCCTTCCTGTGTCTTGTCAAGTGATTCACCAACTCCTCAACTTACATTGTCTCTTCATCATGGCAATAGGTAGGCGGGGAGTTTAGAAGGAAGGCAGATGGGATGAGGGAAGAAGTAAGAGGGAAGAGTAACCAAGAAAGATAAACAGATCAGAATCAAAACCATTTTATGGGAGGAAACTGAGGTTCAGTGTACCTAAATCACACAGTGGAGACTGGAAATCTCCTTTCATGGCTTCTAGCTCTGTGCTTTTCCTCTGTATTGTGAATATTGCAGAAAGTACATTTTTAACATACAAAGGAAAACACACTGGCTCATTTTCAAAGACAATAGCCTCATTGTCAGGGTCAAGGGGTCATGGTTTGAAATTTTAAAAATTAGTTCTGATTTAAACCCAGCCTCTCACTTGGAGCAATGACTCAGGCTAATTTTGTGGGCGGCATGTTTTCCTTTGAGATTTCTCATCCGATCTGTTCCCTGTTCTCCTAGATTACATAAGGGTAAGATGAATTCCGTGACTGGATCCCAGCTCCTGGGGGACCAAAATAATCACTGTTCTGTTTTCCTTGGGAGATGAAGATATATATTAGGATTTTAACATTTTTTGAACATCTACTTTAAAAACAGGAGACATCCGCAGCAGGTGGGGCTTGCAAATGATATTTCTAATCAGATATTCATCCAGAAAGTAATTAACTTTAGGAAAGTGTCTTCCCTGTAAGGCCCCAGAGACTTGTAAAAAGACTTCTTCACTCTCGACTCTCTGAACACACTCTTTGTTTTTGCCTCCCCCTGTGTTCTAGAGTCCAAAGGGAAGATGAGAGGCAAGTCCTGCTGATAAGGACCTCATCACATTATGGTGTCTCAGGGCTGTGGGGCAAGAAATCTCTCTGTAACTTGTCCCTCTCCACCCCATCCCAGCACCCTCAAGATGGTGCTTTCTCATGTTTTATAAATTGCTGTGTGTTCTGCCAGTTTCTTCTGTTTCATTTGGCTCACTGCCTTGGCTTCTCTGTCACTCCTTTTAGGAAATCCTAGGGAGGAAAAGCTAAGGATATGTATTCCGAATTCAGATAGACATGAGTTCAAACCCTGGGTCTGCCACTTCTGAGCTGTGTTTTTGGGGTTGAGCTGTGACCAATCTTTCTGAGTCTCAGGTTCTCACCTCTGCCTGGACTGTCACAGGACTATTGAGATGACTCACTGAAAAAGTCCCAAGAAAACACTCAGCTTGGTGCCTGCTTCCTAGAAGTTTCATAGCAGAGCATTTATATTCTGCCCTATCTATATTCTGTCTCTTTTTGGTAAAAGAAAGTTTGGATAGAACTGGCTGGTGGATTAGCTTCCTAGGGCTGTTATACCGAAGTACCACAAAATGGGTTTTCTAAAACAGCATAGATTGATTATTTTAGAGTTCTAGGGGCCAGAAGTTCTAAACCAAGGTGTCACCAGGGCTGTGTTCCCTTTGGAATGTGTAAAGGAATCTTTCTTTGCCTCTTCCTAGCTTCTGGTAGTTTGCCAGCAATCACTAGTATTCCTCAGCTTGCAGCTTCATTTGCTCCAGTGCCTGCTTTGGTTGCCATGTGACTTTCTCCCTGTGGCTCTCTGTCCTCATGTGGCCATCTTCTTACAAGGACTCTAGTTGTATTGAAGAAGAGGTTCACTCTCCACCTATACAAACTCACTTAATGTAAGTTACATCTGTAAAGACCCTGTTTCCAAATAAGGTCACATTCTAAGGTACTAAGTGGTTAGGACTTCAAAAGATATTTTCAAAATGAAGAGGTGGGGGGAGGTGAGGAACACAATTCAACCCATAACAAGTAAGTCCTAAATTTTATGCTGATATATTCTAGTCTATTTAGTCAATATATCATATAGACTTCTGATTAGCTTAGATTAGATTTTGCTATCTGAGAAGTCCAATTCTGGAAGAGCAGCCTTGGAACTAAAGGACATATACTGTTTATTTTACTTCTTCCCTCTTTATGCTCCCCCTTTCTCCATCTATCACTTTATTCTAAGCCAACCAGCCACCATTCTTACCATCTCTAACCCCTTATTTACTCTGTCCTCCTCCTCTTTCTAGAATAGTCATGTGTCTCCATCATCTTGTTCTTCATAAGACAAAGGAAAAACTCCTCACTTTGGCATAAATTAACCTTCAGTACCTGATCCCTACTTACCACTGGGGTGGCTGCCTGTCATAGTTTTTTCCAGACAGCCCTGAGTTTTAACACTGAAGTTACTGCATCCTGAGAAAACCCCCCAGTCCTGGACAAAACCAAGGGAGTTGTTCACTCTACTATCTGTAAGAGGCTTAAGAGGCTTCTTAATATTTTGCAGGAACTTATGAATTTTTGAGACAATTTATATCTCCCCAACCCCTTATGTGTCTTTTTTAAAATTTAGTTTCATTTTTTCAGTGTTCCAAGATTCATTGTTTATAGTTTTAGATACTCTTTAGCTATTACAAGTTTAATTCGGTCTTGCTAATTGCATATTGCTTTGTCATTAGTTGTTTACTTATAAAGCTCTCCTGCTAAGTGACATATTTCTTAAGAATTTTATTTTTTTATTTAAATTCAATTTAATTAACATGTAGTATATTATTAGTTTCAGAGACAGAATTTAGTGATTCATCAGTTGCATATAACACACAGTACCCATTTCATCAAATGCCCTCCTTAATGCCCATAATCCAGTTACTACACCCCTGTACCCACCTCCCCTCCAGTAACCCTCAGTTTGTTTCCAAGAATTTAGATCCAGGTAAATCTGCGTTTGAATTTCAACTCTGCTGACCTTAGTATGCATATTTCATTAAGCATCAATTTCCTCAAAAGCATAAAGGGCACAAAATGATGTATCCTTTGTTGTTGTGAGAGCAAATTAGCTATTATGAACAAACCACCCACAGAGTGTCTGATACATACTAGGTGTTGCATAAATGGTAGATGGTTTAACTGGTGGATATGTCTGTATATTCCAGAGTACCTGTGTTCAGTAAATGGTTTTGAAAGAAAGCTCAAGGCTACAGAACTCAAATCTTTTAAGCCATGATCTTTCTGTCCTGCCATTTTCTCTCTCCGACTTAAAAATAAATCCATTCTTTCAGAGGTTAGCCTTACTAAGAATTTGGCTCAAAGCCCTGTCAAGTAATGTAGAAAATGACAGATGTATTTCCTATGGACCTTTTACTACTGGAATTTTCCATGTGTCAATAATTTTCTACCCTCCAGTGATTTTGATCTGGTTGGAATCAGCGACTGATCCTTGAAGGGAAAACAGAAAACTGAAAAGATCTTGAACAATTTCTTGTTCTCCAGTTGTCATGAACTCAAAACATAAACTCATTTAAAATTGATGTGACACCATTGACTAAATGAGGAGTCATTTAAAGTCTGTTCCTCCATATCAACCCCCAAAGAAAAGAGTGGCATTTTATTCAGCCTGATGGTGTTCAAGTTATGTGTATGAGAAATAGTGAGGGTGTCTCTCATTCATGAGGGAACAAGGGAAAATCCTGACTGTCGTCAAAAGGATATCACTAGCTCCTTGTGGAACCCACTTTTTTTTTTCTTTTTTTCATCTAGTGGGTATTTGATGTCATGAAGAGATTAATAATTCACAGAGTCTGGGCAGTACTTTTCCACTGAGGGCTGTGTTCAGGGAAGAGCAGAAGTGCTGGCAAAAACCCAAGGGCTCCTGACAAGGTCAGATGCCTTATGCTTCAGCAAGTGTTCTGAATCCTCAGTAACCTCTTCCTTGCTGTGGCTGACACAGAGAAAACAGGGATTCTTGAAGAATTTTTAGCTTTCTTGACTGAGGTTAAGGTGAGTTCAATCAAATAGACCTGTAAGAGATGGCATGTCATCAACAGCAACAATAAAATGTAAATAAAATTTTAATTATCAGTCCGAAATAGTAGTAATTCAAGAGACGTTATGAAATTAGATGAGATTAATTGTTATAGGTGATGAGAGAGTTAATATCCAGGGAAATACTTCCCCTTCCCATCCAGGAGAAGATGAGGCATGATCTAGTATTACTACTATTACTAGTTCTTGGTTTAATTATTCCTATCTACCATTTTTTTTTGTTGTTGTTTTTAAATTCTAGAAACTCTTCATTGAATGTGACATCTCTTTTGATCTTTACACTAATTCTGGGAGATAGACAACTTTATGCCCATCTTAGAAATGAGTAAACAGCTCAGAAAGTCAACTGGGCTTTTCTAAGGCCATCAAGATGGTAAAAGGTGTTTCATCCTAGGATAATTATTTCCAGACATTGCTTTTTACATATGCTGATCACCTTCTGGTAATAATTAAAGATTAATGATTATGAAAAAGCTTTTTAATATTTTGCAGGGACTTATGAGTTTTTGAGACAATTTATATCTCCCCATCCCCTTATGTGTCTTTTTAAAAAATTTTATTTATTCAGTGTTCCAAGATTCATTGTTTATGTAGCACACCCAGTGCTCCATGCAATACGTTCCCTCCTTAATATCCACCCATCCCCCTCCAAGCTCACCCATCCCCCCACTCCCCTCCCTTCTAAAACCTTCAGTTTGTTTCTCAGAGTCCACAGTCTCCCATGGTTTTTCTCCCCCTACATTTTCCCCCAATTCACTTTTCCTTTCCTTCTCCTAATGTCCCCCATGTTATTCCTTATGTTCCACAAGTAAGTGAAACCATATGATATTTGACTTTCTCTGCTTGACTTCTTTCACTCAGCATAATCTTCTCCAGTCCTGTCCATGTTGATACAAAAGTTGGGTATTCATCCTTTCAGATGGCTCAGTAATATTCCATTGTATATATGGACCATATCTTCTTTATCCATTCATCTGTTGAAGGGCATCTTGGTTCTTTCCACAGTTTTGTGATTGCAGACATGACCACTGGGATAGAGATGGCCCTTCTTTTCACTATATCTGTGTCTTTGTGTATCATAGGTACAATTGCAGTGTCATAGGGTAGCTCTATTTTTAATTTTTTGAGGAATCTCCACACTGTTTTCCAAAGTGGCTGCACCAACCTGGATTCCCACCAACAGTATAAGAGGGTTCTCCTTTCTCCACATCCTCTCCAACACTTGTTGTTTCCTGTCTTGTTAATTTTGGTCATTCTAACTTGTGTAAGGTGGTATCTCAATGTGGTTTTGATTTGAATCTCCCTTATGGCTAATGATGATGAACATTTTTTTCATGTGTCTGTTAGCCATATGTATGTCTTCATTGAAGAAGTGTCTGTTCATGTCTTCTGCCCATTTATTGACATAATTATCTGTATTTTGAGTGTTGAGCTTGAGGAGTTCTTTTTTATTAATTTACTTATCAGACATTTATTGATGTAAGAGGATTTTTTTTCCATTTTTTTAAAATTTCTTTTCAGCGTAACAGAATTCATAGTTTTTGCACTACACCCAGTGCTCCATGTAATGCATGCCCTCCATAATACCCACCACCTGGCTCCCCCAACCTCCCACCCCCTGCCCCTTCAAAACCCTCAGGTTGTTTTTCAGAGTCCATAGTCTCTCATGGTTCATCTCCCTCTCCAATTTCCCTCCACTCCCTTCTCCTCTCCATCTCCCCATGTCCTCCGTGTTATTTGTTATGCTCCACAAATAAATGAAATCATATGATAATTGACTCTCTCTGCTTGACTTATTTCACTCAGCATATTCTCTTCCAGTCCCATCCATGTTGCTACAAAAGTTGGGTCTTCATCAAGATCAAAAGCTTCTGCTCAGCAAAGGAGACAGTCAACAAAACAAAGAGGCAATCCACAGAATGGGAGAAGATATTTGCAAATGACAGTACAGACAAAAGGTTGATATCCAGGATCTATAAAGAACTTCTCAAACTCAACACACACAAAACAGATAATCATATAAAAAAATGGGCAGAAGACATGAACAGACACTTCTCCAATGAAGACATACAAATGGCTATCAGACACATAAAAAAATGTTCATCATCTTGATGAAGTCCCAAAAGTTCATCATCAAGATCAAAAGCTTCTGCACAGCAAAGGAGATAGTCAACAAAACAAAAAGGCAACCCACGGAATGGGAGAAGATATTTGCAAATGACAGTACAAACAAAAGGTTGATATCCAGGATCTATAAAGAACTTCTCAAACTCAACACATGCAAAACAGATAATCACATCAAAAAATGGGCAGAAGATATGAATAGACACTTCTCCAATGAAGACGTACAAATGGCTATCAGACACATGAAAAAATGTTCATCATCACTAGCCATCAGGGAGATTCAAATTAAAACCACATTGAGATACCACCTCACGCCAGTTACAATGGCCAAAATCAGCAAGACAGGAAACAACGTGTGTTGGAGAGGATGTGGAGATAGGGGAACCCTCTTACACTGTTGATGGGAATGCAAGTTGGTGCAGCCACTCTGGAGAACAGTGTGGAGATTCCTCAAGAAGTTAAAAATAGAGCTTCCCTATGACCCTGCAATTGTGCTACTGGGTATTTACCCCAAAGATACACATGTGGTGAAAAGAAGGGCCATCTGTACCCCAATGTTTATAGCAGCAATGGCCACGGTCGCCAAACTGTGGAAAGAACCAAGATGCCCTTCAACAGATGAATGGATAAGGAAGATATGGTCCATATACACTATGGAGTATTATGCCTCCATCAGAAAGGATGAATACCCGACTTTTGTATCAACATGGACGGGACTGGAAGAGATTATGCTGAGTGAAATAAGTCAAGCAGAGAGAGTCAATTATCATATGGTTTCACTTATTTGTGGAGCATAACAAATAACACGGAGGACATGGGGAGATGGAGAGGAGAAGG
>PISX010019099.1:0-24297 GCA_004024625.1 Mellivora capensis
GCTAGAACCTTCGATTTCTTTCAGTTCACGCCCTTTCACTGCCTTGTCAACATCTGTCCAGCTCTTCAGGACTATTTGCAATAACCTGGAGTAGCGTAGAGACAGGGGACATGAGTCTGAGTCCCAGCTCTGCCACTCAGAACACCCCTGGGAAAATTAGTTAACACGGACTCACTTTCCCCATCTGTGAAATGGAGATGATGATCTGAGTCCTCTCCTGGGTTCAGCAGCCCACATCCCCAGATCCATGCCTGGCTCAGGGTCTCTGAGGCAGGCAGAACTTCCCTGCACCCCTGGTTTTCTTACACCTGCCTGCCCCATGCTGTGCCTTCTAGCTACAGTGCCTCCCCCGCTTGTCACCAGGTGAGCGCCGGGCTCCAGTGCAAATAGCACCTCCACTGGGAAGACTTCCCCGACCCTCGTGCTTCCACATGGGTCCTATCACCCCCCAATCTTAAACACCCTTAGAGCCTAGCCACCCTCCTGGGCCACAGTCTGGGCCCCATGGCTTGGGTTCCCTTGGCCACCTCTCTACCATCCAGTGGGAAGCTGAAGACCAAAAATCCTGGCAAAAACCTCCCCCTGGAGCCCCTGTGACTGGCAGCGTGTCTGGCCGGAGCAGGGGCTTATTTTTGAGGGAGAAGCCAATCACGAGGTAGGAGCCGACAAAGGCTCTGGGCTTTCCTACTCTCAGAGATGCCTGACTTTCCACAGGAGCCTGGAAGTCAGGAATTGCCTTTCAGAAGCCCGAGGACAGAATCAGCAGGGCTGAGAGCTTCCAGGACAAATGACAAAACGTGGGAAAGACACATTTAGACCAGCTGGGGCTCCACGAGCCCCATCCATCCTACTCTGCCAGTAGCTGCTGGTGTTCCCCAGGGGTAGGGCATGTGTTATTGCCGGGACCCTGACCTACTATAAACCCCTGCTGCGGGATGGATAAAATCTAAATCCTGGTGCCTGCCAGCTCCAGTTCCATCTTACCCAGATCTTCCAGCTCTCTAAAGCCCCCCATTGCCCACCATCCACATATTCTCTTATTTTATTATTGATACACTGGCTTCAACTGTCTACCCTGTCCTGAGCTCCCCTGCCTCAGGGCCTTTGCACAGGCTCTATTCTTTGTCCATGACATCCCCTTCTCAACTTTTTGTCTGGATTATGTCCACTCATTCTCTGGGTCTCCAAGGAAGCATCACTTCCTCAACGATGCCCTCCCAGGCCCCTCCAATGAGGCTGAGCCTCCCCTCTCGGTCCCCCCAGCATCCTCAGCTTTTCTCCCATAAGCCCTTACCACAGTTCATAATTGCACATCTTATTCGTATCATAGTTCACATCCTGAGAGAGCTGGGGCCAAGAGCATGGGCTCAGCCTGGGCTTACAAGGATTTACCTTGCACCAGCTGTGTGGCCTTGGTTGAGCGACACCAAGTCTCTGCACTTCAGTTTCTTCATCTGTAAATGGGCCAATAAAAGCATGTACTCAACAGCACTGCTGTGAGCAATAAAGGGCTTTATGAAGGAAAGCTCTAGGAACAGTGTGAGGTCCTTGGTGGGGGCTTAATCCACATCCAGTTGGATTGTTACTGTCCATCTGGGCATTGGGCTGTGGGCTCTGGGCGGGCAGGACTGAGCTGGTTCTTGAACCAGCTCACCGATGGCCCCAAGCCGGCACATGGACAGATAAATAGTTCCTGAACGAATGAACCTGTGAGCGGTGTGGTGAACTGCTTCCAGAAGTTTCCAGTTCTAGAACGCTTTATTATTTTAAAGGGCTTTATGGACCGCCCCCCTCCATACGATAATAGTTCCACCTCAAGTATTCATTAACAGAGAAAAAGAATGATAGGATCGTATCACCAGGCCGCTGGCCCAGTGATGCTTTCCATTTGAGTTTTACTTTTAATCTGGACACTTGAAAAAAGAGTCTCCTTATGGGTGGGAGACCTGTGGCGGCCGAGTCTGCAGACAGGTGGGCGGGCACACGGATTCAGGGTGATGTGGATGCTGGGGGGGAAGCAGGGGCCCCGAGGTGCACAAACAGAGCTGGAGATGCCAGAGAGATACAATGGCAAGTACTGGGCTGCAACACCCATGCTGGGGACCCAGGGGGCCGGGCTGGGGCGAGGATTGTGGGAACATCAGCTTAGATGTGGAATCAAAAGGCGGGGTGGTGGGCGGGGGGAGACGCCTGAAATCACCAAGGGAGGGTATAGGGCAGAGGGGAGCAGAGCCACTGAACCCCCACCACGTATAGGTCACAGAAGTCACAGAGGTCGACCGGAGGAGGAGACCCTGGGAGAGAGACAGAGGGGGAACCAGAGCCAGGGCCCAGGGGTCACCCAGGCCAACTGAGGGAGGTGCTCAGGCACAGAGGAGGCTCTCAGGTGCTAATTCCACAGGAGCCACAAGATTCCACAGCGGGAGGTCACTAAGCCCAGGAAACATTCGTGGCCCTCCCTGGCCCACAGGGGCACAGGCTGAAGAGGGCAGGTAGAGAAGGGAGTCGTAGGGCTGTCGCTAAGAAGCTGGAGGGCAATGTGGGCACTCTCTGGGGCGCTGGAGGACAAGAGGTCTCTACTTATCTCTGTCTCTCTCCCTGAGGGAGATTAGCTCCCTGTGCACTGGGAGAACCACTCCATAGAGACGGGGAAGGTTGAAGAGGAGCCAGAGGGGGCTACCGGCTGGGCCACCTTGCTGAGGGGGTGGGGGAGGGAGCTCTGCCGCTCTAGAAACAGGACAGTGGATTAAAATAATCAATATTTGTAAAGGACAGAGCCCAGTGCTGGTACATAGAATCTTCTAGAGACATCTGTTGTCCATCTGCTGCCTGGGAGCCACGGGAAGGAGGCTTCTGCCCAGGAGGCTCCCATGGGGCCTGCCAGGAACTCCCACCAGTCCCCCTCCCTCATCCTGGACCTGCTTATCTAGGGCCTTTCCCTCCTATCCCCTTCCTCACCTGTCGAACTGCACACCCCCCCCACACACACTCACTACCTGGCTGGGTCCCTCAAGACGCTGCGGCTGAATTGCTATGAAGACACAGAGCGGGCTGCAGGCCACCGGGTGCAAGATAGGTGACAGACCCGCAGGCTGGGGACAGGGCAGGAGGCTGCAGGTTCAGGTTTTTATTTCCACACAAAGGATCAAAGAAATCAAAACAAGCCAGTCGTTTTTATTTTTTTTTAAGATTTGTATTTATTTATTTGATAGAGATACAGAGAGAGAGGGAACACAAGCAGGGGTGTGGGAGAGGGAGAAGCAGGCTCCCCGCTGAGCAGGGAGCCCGATTTGGGCCTCCATCCCAGGACCCCAGGATCATGACCTGAGCCCAAGGCAGACGCTTAATGACTGAGCCATCCAGGCGCCCCCAGGCCCATCATTTTTAAAGAAACCAGACTTGACAGACCACGAGAGGAGCCATGCTCCGCCACGCAGAGCAGCAGCCGGGCTCTCAGAACACAGGGAGCAGAGCGTCTTCGTGTCCCAGAGTCAGCTCCAGGGTGCAGAACCCTAGAGAAACTGGTCCTCACCGTGCCAGGGTCAACATTATTAGGGTCACAGGGCCTGGGGTCTCTGAGGGACACGAAGGGGCGGTTAGCTCCCTGGTTAAGAGAAGCGGCTGGTCTTACATGCCCAGGATCTAATCCCGTCTCCATTGCAGATGAGCTGTGTGGCCTGGGGCAGGCTTCTTAACTTCTCTGTTTCTCAGTGTCCTCTGATGTAACATCTGAATGGTGAGGCTGTTGTGAGGGATCTGTGAATGCTGTCATGGCCCAATCTTAAGCTAACGTATCTCAGAAGCCGTCTTGGAGGGGTTTTCTGTCCTCCCTCACTCCTCCCTGCAGACATTTCTAGAGCATGTCCAAGACATGCTTATTGCCTCCGAAAGCCGAGGGGACGCCCTCCGCCCCCACCGTACAAAGCAGCAGCCAATTCCACTTTTAAATTGCTTTGATGGGGATGCCTGGGTCGCTCAGTTGGTTAAGTAACTGCCTTCAGCTCAGGTCATGATCCCGGAGACGCGGGATCAAGTCCCGCATCAGGCTCCCGGCTCCACGGGGAGTCTGCTTCTCCCTCTGACCTTCTCCTCGCTCATGCTCTCTCACTGCCTCTCTCAAATAAATAAATAAAATCTTTAAAAAAAAATCGCTTTGATGGAACACTGAAGTCTTCTTCGGGACGCCTACCTGTCGTGGGGGCCGGCTGTGCCCTCCGGGTCGGCTGTGCCCTCCGGGTCTGCTTGCTCTCGTCCACAGGGCAGGTTTCCACAAGAGAAACTCACCCTTGGGACTATCACCCTGCAGGTGCCGAGGGCTGAGTGCTTGCTGCCAGCACTGCTCCAGCGTGGGCAAGGAAGCTTTCTGTTGTAGACACTTAGACCCAGTCATTCACTGGGTCCCTAGTGCCAGGCTCTGTTCTCGGCGCCAGGGACGTGGCGGCGGGCAGATTCAAGGACCCCGCCCTTAGGCGGTTTGCAGTCTCTCGTGGGAAAGAGGCCAATCAAACAAGCAACAGCACTGAAGGGTGAAAAGGCACTGAGGGGCAGCACGGGTGCTCCGGAGCAGTGGGGGGACCCCAGGTTCTGGGAGGAGGGAGAGATGGGAGCTAAATTCTATTCTCTTCTCTTTTTTTGTGTGATGTTGAGCCCACTCCGTTTTTTTTAAAAACAGATTTTATTTATCTGATAGAGAGAGAGCGCACAAACAGGGAGAGGGAGAAGCAGAGTCCCCGCTGAGCAGGGAGCCAGGGAGCCTGGGAGCCTGGGAGCCTGTTGCAGGCCTCAATCCCAGGACCCTGGGATCATGACCTGAGCTGGAGGCAGATACTTAACCGACCGAGCCACCCAGGAGCCCGCTGAGCACACTCTTTAACTTCCCTGAGCCTTGCTTTCCCAAACAACCGGGAGGAAAGGGTCCTAGAGACCAGGGAGAGTCACTTTGTCTGTCCCATAGGACAATGGGAGGCTCCCAAGAGACAGCGGATGAGACACGGCCATTGTCTGTCTGCTCTCCTCTCTGCTACAGAACCTTCTTGGGTTGACTTGTGCATAACCTAGAAGATGATTGGGGGAGGAATCTCAGTTGGTCTAAGGTGATCACGGCAGTCTGTGTGCTTTGCCACTCAGGAGTCATGGGTGGACCTGTGGTCCCATTTAGCATGACAATAAAATAAAGAGGAATCCGTGGAGGGCCTGGTGAGTGACACTATGCTTCAAGGTAAAGATTTTCCTCTCCAATGGAAGAGAAAGCCTCATGAGAGGGCTCCTTTGAGCCCTTCCCTCCCTTCCTATTATGGACACCGTTGTGTGAGGATGTGAGGCCTGGGGCTGTGGCAGCCATCTTGTGACCATGAGACACCAAGCTGAAGAACAAGAACCAACCTGCTGAGAGTACTAAAGTTGATTTCAGCTCAGGTCATGATCTCACCGTCATGGGATTGACCCCCACATCAGGCTCTGAGATGGGCATGGACCCTGCCTAAGATTCTCTCTTTCCCTCTCCCTCGGCCCCCCCTGCTCCCTAGGCCCCGCACCAGGGTGGCTCAGTGGGTTAAAGCCTCTGCCTTCAGCTCAGGTCATGATCCCAGGATCCTGGGATCCTGCTTCCTCCTCTCTCTCTGCCTGCCTCTCTGCCTACTTGTGATCTCTGTCCAAAAAAAAATAAAAAATAAAAAATAAAATAAAAGGGACCAGAGAGGTCTCTCGTGCTGTTTCTGCCATGACAAGATACAAGAAGTGGGCAGTGTGCAACCCGGAGGAGGGTTCTCACCACAACCCGAACACACCCCCGAGTCGTGGACTTCCAGCCTCCGGACGGCTGTTTGCAAGCCACGAAGTCTGTGGCGCTCTGTGCCGGAAGCCGGAAGCCCAGTCTGACTAGGACGGATGGAAAGAACTAGGGCGCCAGCTGACACCGCAAAGCTGCAGAATCAACCCCGGGCCCTGCGCCCTCCAGACACCTGACTAAGGAAGCAACCACTGTCCTTTCGAGTTAAGCTACTGACATCTGACTTTTCTGCTGATACAGACAAACCCGTCCTTTCTTTACCTTTCTCTCTTCTTCTCCTCGTCCCAAAGCCAGTGAACCGCCATTGTCTCCTCCATGCAGTGTTTCCAGAAACGTTTGCTGAGCGTCAGTACTCGTCCAGGGAGCACCATAGGGCCCCGGGTCGGTGCCAGGTGACGCTGTAGCCGGAGAGCCGTGACTATCATGAACAGTACTGCAGCTGATGATAATGAGATAAGATGACAGAACCGAGGATAGACTGCCATGAACATTGTGTATTCAACAGTGGGGCGCTGATAGAAAAGGTCAAGGTGGCCCTTTGGGGTAGAATCGTTGAGGAAGGTGTTTTGCGGGAGATGATAGGTAAGCACACTTGGGAGGGGCCCAGGCAGAGCAAAATGCAGTCCCTGCAGGAGGCAGCCAGGGCCGGGAAAGGGAAGTCTGGCGTGGTGACATTAACAGGGAGATGGAACTGCCTGGCTTTCCTGTCCCTGGACATGGGCACAGTCACAAAACTGTGTGAAGCCCCATTTCGTGCTGTCCCTGCTGGTCCCACTCCCCCCACCCCTCCATCCCTGCTACAGGAGCCCTTTCCTACCTCAGGACCTTGGGCTGGGTCATTTTGCTCTGGCCAGGGACAGAGGTGCCTCGGGCACAAAGAGGGCGTGTTAAAGCGACATGAATGTCCTTCGCTTCAGAGCAGCCCTCAGGTCTTTCGGGTCCTGGAGACTCCACCGCCCAGCAGGGATGAGTCCGTGACCTCGGCAGCAGCTCATGACCTCTGCCGTCAGAGGACAGCTGGGTGCTGGTTCTGGGACTCTTGGGGTGAATCAGCTCTTGGGGCAGAGAGAGAACAAGACTAGGGAGGGAGGGGCAGGGCAGGAGGAGGGGAGAGAGGCAGGGGAAGAGGGGAGGGAGTTGGCTCCGAATGTCTTAGGTCTCTACCTCCCTCTGAAGCTTGGTCACATCCTTCTTCCTGTGACATTTATTGCTGTGGACTGTACGTTTCAGACACCAAGTCTTAGCATCCTGGAACACCAAGAACCCTTAGAGATCAGGCCAGGCCTGCCAAACCCCCAAGGGATAGGAGTCACACCCCAGCCAGTCACCCTGGCCCAGCAAGTGAGGGGGAGGGAAGGCCTCGGGGCTGCACCAGAACCTCCAAGATCTGACCCCCCGCCCCCATGGTTGGACCGTCCGCCCCCAGCGTGGGGTCCCTGGGTCTCAGTTCTCCGAGTGGCCGGTCCAAGGCCAGGACCCCGGCTTCCGGGTGGGTGCTTTGTCGATGAGCTCACCAAGACTTGATGACTGAAGGACTTTCCTTCCCCACCTTGGAACATGTGCCATCGAGGCATTGACCTGCTCCCCACAGCCACACAGAGACCCGCAGCATCTCCCCCAGGGGCACACAGAAACCACAGACAGATGCCGAGTGAATATGCACAGACCTTCACCCGTGGGCCGAGAAGCAGGTGCTCACGGAAGCGCACACACACCGGGCTCTTCCTGCCCCGGGTCCCCAGCCCCACTCCTGGAGCCCGCCGCCTTCTCCACCCTTCTTCTCATCCTCTCTCTCCCTCTTCCACTCACATATTGTGGCCACTCTCCCAAAGTCCCCAGCTGTCACTTGAATAAGGGGGGATGTTATCAGCTCCTACTGGCAACCAGAACCCAAGACTTCTGTTCCCAGCCTGGGGTCTTGGCGTTCGGGCTCTCCTGGAGGTAAGGGGGTTTCAGCCAGAGCCGACTCCAAACAGAGGGCCTCCAGCTGGGGCCGCCTCCTCCGACCCTCATCCCTACCCAGGGATGTCCTGGGGCAGCTCAGTGCTCTGACAAAAGCCAGCTGGGGTTTTGGGGGAGATGCTGGGGTCCTATATGATCTCCACCATCCAGGCAGCACAGCGAGGCCCAGACCTCCGGAGCTCCCACATCGTGGGAAAGATGGAGCCTCAGAACTTTAGAGCATCAGAGCTGGAAGGACTCCTCCTGTCCATCCAATCCTGCCCCACCTTCCAGATGGGATGATTGAAGCTCAGAGACGGGAGGAGACTTGCCCAGAGTCACACAGCAGAACCAGTCTCCCAGCCTGGGCTCTATCCTCCCTCGCTCTGAGGACTGTGGGGTCAAACCCAAGCCTGAGGCTGACCCCAGATAGCACTGATCCCCACTGCTCAGCAGCCCCTTTTCTCCCCAGCCCTCCAGGCCCTTCAGGCTCAGGCTGCTGTTCCCAAGGCAAAGAGGCCTCCTGGCTCCTTTGTGACAGTCCCCAGAGCCAGAGACCTTCCCAGAGTCTGCCAGACTCAGCTGTGATTTATTCCCTCTTTCCCTTCCTGTTTATTCAACCCCTTGGCAAAAAGCCCCAGGGGGGAGAATTTATGAGCCAGAAGGAGGGAAGTGGGGAGGGAAGAGGCGGTCAGATGAGTGTGTGTGGTTGAAAAGGAGGAGAAGAGAGAGGAGGGAGCAGAGAATTTAAGGAAAAAGCAACACAGAGCGTGTGTTTGTGTGAGAGAAAAGGAACAGCTCTGGCTTCACAGTGGGGCTCGCTGGACAGGGATCTCCTGGTCCAGGAAAACCCTCCACAAGAACCCCTCAGCTGCCCTGGGGTGCTCCCAGGGGGATGCCCAAGGTCGGGAGCAAGTCTTGGGGTCCCCAGGCCACTCCTGGTGGGGCAAGCTGCTGGAGACGCTGCACCAAGGAACCTCCACCCTCCCCAGAGTGCCCGTGTCGCCTGTCCCCAAGCAGTGTTCAGCGACACCCCTGGTGACCCCTGGGCCCTGGTAGCACTGTGTATAGGACACCCGGCAGGAAACAGCCTTCAAGCAAGATGGGTCTCCTGCCAGGCTCCGTTCCCTCCTCTGTTGCGTGAGGGACCCCTGGGTGGTGGCTAAGGGGCCCTCCAGCTCTGACAGCCCAGGCATTGGTGGTTGGTGATTCCAGAGGCCACAGCTAAATGCCATCTCAGTACAAAATCCTCCACCTTCCCCGCCCACTCCCCATTCTACCTTCTGTATGTGTGTCCATAGAATTACGCACTTACTGTTTTTGAAGGGAATAAAGAGTAATTTGGGTCAGATAAATATCTTCATGAAGTTAAAAGAAAATGCCCCCCTGCCCCCCGCCTCTGGTCTCCTACCACTGTCCCTGTCCTATCCTCTCTCTCTGCCCCTCCCTCTGGTGCTGACAGCAGAGCCGACTTCCCAGAGCGCCCCTCCCCTCGGGCCCCTCTGCCCCACCACACCCCAGATCTAACACCCCATGCCCTCCGCAAGGACTCAGCAGAGAGTGTTCCCGCTGCCAGGAGAATCATTCGGGCCTCGGGGACTGGGGAGGCCAGAATGTGGCTGGGGGTGAAGGCGAGAGGTCAAGGTGAACAGGGGTCCGACCCGGCCCAGCACCTTCTCAGCGCCCTGTGGCGATTATGTGGGGAGTGATTTGGGGAGCGGGGCCTTCCTGTGCCTGTGAGATCCGTGACTGGAGGTCCTGTCAACCCCGTGCCCAGGCTCTGCGTCCTAACCCAACATGGGAAGTTGATGGGACCCAAGGACCTACTAGGCCAGCAGCTGCCTTGGGTTTTTTGTTGTGTTTTCTTCCCCCCCCACCACCCACTTTTTAAATTTAAATTTAACTTAATTTGGGCACCTTCATGGCTCAGTCAGTTAAGCATTTGCCTTCAGCTCAGGTCATGATCCTGGAGTTCTGGGATCGAGCCCCATGTCAGGCTCCCTGCTCAGTGGGGAGTCTGCCTCTCCTCCCTCTGCCCTGCTTGTGCTCTCCCTCTTTCTCTTTCAAGTAGTAAATAAAATCTTAAAAAAATAAATACCGTTTAATTAACATAGTGTATGATTAGTTTCAGAGGTGGAGTCTAGTAATAGATCTAGTAATTGATCAGTTGCATACAACACCCCGTGCTCATCATATCCCATGCCCTCCTGGATGCCTGTCCCCCAGCTGCGCCATCCCCACGCCCCTCTCCACTCCAGCAACCCTCAGTTTGTTCCCTCGAGTGAAGAGTCTCTTCTGGTGTGTCTCCCTCTCTGAGTTCACATTATTTTATTTTTGCCGTGTTTGATAGAAGAAGGGAGGGGGCGCTTGTTGGAAGTCGCATGCCAGAGTCTTGGGGGCTTAGCTGTAATCCGACCGGCCTCTCCCCTACACAGAACCTTCCAGAAGCTCCCCCTGCCACCTCCATCCCACCCCTGCCCTGTGGCCCACAGGACAAGGTCAGACACCCCGGCTTTGGCACACAGGTTTTCAAGACCTCCTCTTGCCCCCCCCAACCAGCCCCACTTCCCACTGGACTCCCAGCCTGGATCCCTTCCCCAGAGGCCTCTAACTCCCCATCACAATCACTCGGGGCCTCCTCTCTACCAGGTCCACTAGCCCAGGTGGCAGAGCTGGCATTGAAAGTGGGACAGTCAGACTCCAGAACCCACGTTCCTCACCACAGTGGGCTCCTGCCCCAGCCAGGGAGGGGACAGCTGGGGGACACCTGGTCCCTGATTCCAGACTGTGCTGTCGCGTCGGCTTCCCCCGAACCGCTGGGCAGAGGTGGTCAGCAGGTGCGGGTGGCGGCTGTCAGGGAGCCACCTGCCCTTTGCCTTGCCCTCCATCACCCTGAGTTCTTGAAAACATCAAAGAGAAGGAAAGTCTAGATCTGGGCTTGTGCTGGGTGGAAAGGAAGATTCTTCTGCTTCTCTCCTACCCCATCCCTTTACTTTTTCTCGACCCTGGGCAGGACCAAAAGAGGAGCAAATATTGCCCTGTGCTCTGAGGTGGGTCCGGGGCTCTGTCCCTTCCAGGGCTCACACCCCGCCCAGCCCGTGCCTGTGATCCCTGACGCTGACCCTGGCTCTCCCCTCCCCACCCACCAGCCCACTGTCAGCCTCAGCGTCACCATCGCCAAGGGATGCTCGCAGCATGAGAGGGACAGAGCAGCCCCACACAGAACATGCTTCGTCCCTGCCTCTGTCCCTTCTCGTCTACATGACCCGAAGCAAGAACTGGGCATTCCCTCTGCCTCAGCGTTCCATCCGGGAGCTGGGGATGATAGTCCCTGCCTCAGAGGGCGGTGGTGCCAAGGAAACAAGTTAGGACACATGAGGTGCTTGGAAGTGTGTCCGGCACATGCTGAGAACCCTGCAAGCGCTGGTCCTTATAGGCGGGGGCCCCAAGCGCTGGGCCAGGCTTCCTTCTCAGCTCAGCTAGCTGGGTGCTGGTGGGCGGCTGACCTAGCCCGCGACTTTATTCTTCCTCTGTTAAATAGGTACACACCTCATCTTGCTTCATGGCATGGAACACAGAAGCTGGCATGGCGGGGGCCCTTCCCAAGATGATATTAGTGACAATAATGGGCTTGCCCTCCAGGGCCTTCAGCTACAGGTCTCGTGCCACAGCTCAGCCACCGCGTCCCCAAGACTGTGTGCCCTAGCCCCCAACCTGCCTACTAGCTCAGAGGGATTGTGGAGGGAGAGGGCACAGTGCAATGAAAGGACATCCCCTTTCTGGAGTGTCTGTCCACTATGGGCCTCCTTACCCTCTCCCGGATTCCTCCAACCCAGCTCAGGGAAGTGGCCACAGGTAGCAGCTCTGGTTTCCCTAGGGAAATAAAGAAGCGACTCCTGGCCTGATTATCTCCAAGGAGAGACCATTAGGGAGACATTCTTGGACAAGGAGGAAGGAAAGAAGAAAGAAGAAAAAAAGGAAAAAAAAACTGGGCCATGAATCTGGAGATCTGGGACTAGCTGCTGTGTGACCTTGGACAAGTCACCTGACCTCTCCGGACGTCAGTTTCATTTTATGTTATGTATGGTTTGAGGAGAGAGGGAGATGCTGATCAATCAGCACTTATCCAGCTGGCCTGGGAAACCAAGCCTTGTGGTCTGGGATGGTTGACCCGGGTCCCCACGCAGGTCATGTCCCAGATTTCTCCCCTTCCCCTGGGACTTGCTGCATGAGAATGCCAAGCCCAGCTTTCTTCAAAGCCACTCCCAAGCTGCCTGACAGCCCCCCATCCCATCCCCCACCCTTTCCAACAACCCCAAGGCAAAGGCAAAGGCTGGTGGAGTTTCATTCAGTAGAAGCAAGAACTGAAGTCCGTGGCACACCTGTCATGGGTTATGTGCCAGATTCTTGGCAAGTATGAAGTCCCTCATGATAACCCAATGAAGTAGGTTAATATTTGCATTTTATAAATAAAGAAACTGAGGCTCAGAGAGGTTAAGTCACTTGCCCAGATCAGTAAGTGGGTCAGTAAGTGGCTGAGCCAAGATTCCAAATCAGTCTGATATCCACTACTCTCAGCTCTGAGATGGGGAGCGAGAAGGACACATAAGGTTGGAGAGCGGGGAGGCCATTGTAAGCAGAGGCTAATGTTGTAAGGGCCGTCCTCACCCCCAGAAATGGCAAGAGGTCCCCTTCTTCCTGGTTCTGAGAACCATCTTTATTACGGCTCATTCTTGGAGGAAACAGCTGTGTATCCAGCAGCTACCATGTGCTGGCTCTAGAATGTGCCTAACCACCGTGCCCAGCACACAGTCCCTGCCCTCTCGGGGCTCGTGGTCCAGAGCCAGAGACAGAGGCAGATCAGAAATATGCTGAGTGTCATGGCAGAGAGGCCTGGCGGGCTCTGGGAGCCTGAAGGAGGGACCCTAGCTTAACCAGCAATCAGGGAAGTCTTCCTGGAGGAGGGTACATGTAAAGTGGCTCTTCGGTGGGCTCAGACAGAGGAGGTCTTCTTTGTTCACTGCTGTCTCCCTGGGATTGAGAGCAATGACAGACAAAAGCGAACTCTCAGGAAAGAATGGCTGAAATGACTTGTTGGACTGGAAGCTCCATGACAAAAGGCTGACGCCTCCAAGAATAATGTCAGGAAGGGTCTGAAAAAGAAATTGATAGGGTTGGGGGTGCTGGAGGTGCATGGGGACTGCGGCCAGCAGGAGAGGAAGAGCTCAGTCTTCGAAACCTGGAAGGCACTCACTGGGAAGAGGAAACCAGCGGGACCTGGGCACCCCGAGGGGCAAAGCCAGGATTCACTGGAGGAGGCCCATTTGGCTCAGTTTAAGCAAGAGCATTTCAATAGTTCAGTGGTTAGAAAGGCTGGGAGCTAGCTCATGAAGTGGGGCCCCCCTTTCAGGTTTTGAGTTGAGGTTGGATGACCAGCTATGAAGGATGCTGAAAAAATAAATCACCCAGGAGGCTGGGTGGGAAGTGGTGTTAGCTGAGTTTCAAGGTCCCATCTCTGGCCGAGTCCAGGATTTGCCTGCCCAACGGATGACTTACTTTGGCCTTAGTAACAGAACTCCCATCCAGGATGGAACATCCCAATGCCCAAATCAGGGACCAAAAACGATTGTTCTAGGCTACTTATAACTCTCCCATTTCCCTTTGCCAGACCCTTTCCCAGCTTGCTTTGCAGTAGCCGTAGCTGTATGATCCACTTCCACAGTATACAAGAGCAGGTCTGCTGAGCCACTTCTAGGAAAGATCTCGTGTCCTCCCCACGCCTCATCCAGCCACTGCTGGCTGGGCCTTTTCACCCTTCCTTAAAGGGATATTGGTGTGAGGACATGATGCTTGGCAGCCATTCTGAGACCATGAGGTGACAAAGCACAGGCTAAAATGCAAGCACTCAGGATAGCAAAGTTTACCAATTCCACGATACATCATATTTTCGTATCGTGACAGCTTTGAAATCAAGATGTATCTTATAATAATCATTGGGTGTCAGAGTATCCTTGGCTTTTTTTTTTTAATCCAAGGAGTCACAGAATAGCCTGGGGACTTGCCCAATACCACATTAATAATAACAGATGTGGGACCAAGATTCCAATGCAGATATTTTCCATCTCAGCATCTAAAACATGGTCTGGGAGGAGGGAGGAAGGAGGAAAGCACAGAAAGACTAAGCCCCCACTTACAGATGAGAGAACTGAAGCCCAGAGAGGTTAATTAAACACTTTTCTTAATGCCACAGAGCCTGTCAGTGGTAAAGTGAGGATTTGAACCCAGGGAGTTCTGGACAGGAGTCAAGTGGGGCTGGCTAAGGCTCTTCAAAGCACAAAGTGACTCCAGCTGCCTCTTTCCTTAACAAATGGTGTTCACGGGTGCCTCCGGGCCCCTAGGTGGGGCAGAACACTGGGTACCTGAGCTGGCACAGTTGCCCGGCATCCCAAGGCCATGCCCAGGTCCACAGAGCATTCCCAGACACCCCAAGGCCACATTCAAGGAGGAGGCAAGATTAGGATCAGGATCGTGTGGATGCCAGCCCAGCTCCGGTCCCTGTGGAGGGTCAGCCGGGGAGGACGCTGCCGGCCTCTGGCTCCTCCAGGGGACTGGAATGTTCGCTGCCCTCAGCCTAAAGGTCCCCCTCACCCAGTGCTCGCCACCGGAAGGACAGATGCCTCGGCTGGACCAGGTCTGCAGCTCAGCGACACACAAACCGACTCGACTCTGTCCTCCCTCTGGCAAGGGTAGGCAGCCCGCTGCTTAAGGTCCGCGCACAGAGACGCCTGGAGGCCAAGATTCCAGAATCTGGGGGTGATGTTTCGCGTCTGGGATGGTGGTGGTAACACAAGGGGGATGGTGCTTGTCAGAACTCGCAGGACCCGCCCTGCCCCCATGACACCTGCAGGAGACCTCCGACCCGCAGTATCGTATGTCAATAAGTGAGTATTGCTGAGTAGCACACCCAGGCAGAGAAAAGCACACCAGCGGCCAAAACCACCTGGTTCCGGGGCCCTTCGGTGAGCCTGAATGGCCTCCCCACCCAAAAGTAGCAGAAGCCAGCTTCACGGGCTCGTCATGGGGGGTGAGGGATGCCAGTCACAGGGTGAGTCCCCTGCCTCTCGCCGCCCGGGGGGCAGCGCGAGCGCCTGTTTGAAGACTGATATTAACCCTCTCCCCACATTTCATCCTCTCCAGATGAAACTTTCCAACTGCCGTCTGCATTCTGTGGGCTCCTAATCATCTTACAAATAGGGTCTGGCTCTACACACAGGGGGTCAGCAGCATCCTGGGGATGGTGCTGTCGTCATCACGGCCCTTTAAAAAAAAACAACAACATTCTTTTCATTAGTCACAATAACTATGGTTATTCCAGGAGCCGGGAGGCTGCCCAATTCATGAATCGCTTAATAAAGCCAATTAGATCTTCAAATTAAGAAAAAATGGCCATGATTTCTCCAGGGGTTCTCAAGCAGGGTTGATTTCGTCCCCAAGGGACATTGGTCAAGATCTGGGGACATTCTTGTCTTCCTGACTCCAATTCTCCGTGCTCCCAAGGAGTACCTGAACCCCACTTTCATGTGGATTGGTCAAAGGAACGAGTTTCTCTGGTGCACCTACAACCAGATTTGGGTCACATGAAAACAGCAAGCTTGACACACTGCTTAGAGCGAGAGCTCCAGGGCCGTCCCCAGCGCCTGCTACCATTGCCCTGGCTTCCCTCAGCAGAGAGCTTGTGGCTGTCACTGGACACCCTCTCCGAGCAGACCAGAATCCTGGTTCAAGGGGTATCACCCAGCCCCTGCTCCCCAGATCTGCTGGCACCACCTTGACATTGTCTTCTCCCTCCCACATCCGAACCCCTGAAATGAGCCGCCATCAGGAGAGGGCGGCTACCACTCCCTTCTGGAATATGAGAGGGGTGGGCAGACTGCCCACGCTGATAGAAGAACCCAGAGCCTCTGACGCGTGTCTCCTTAGGCACCCAACACCTGCTCATGAATTGTGCACGGTTACTGGGGCTCACTGTCCTGCGGGCAGCCGCTGTCTGTCCAGCCTCTCTCTGTCATATGCCCCAACCTGGTTTCAAAGCAAGAACAACCATTCAAGAGTAACTGGCAGACCCGAGTTCAAGTTCCATCTCTACCATGATGAGCTGTATTGCTCTGGCCAAGCCGTTCACGTCTGAGCTCCAAAGGAGCCGGAACACCAAGGCCTTCAGGTCCTTGCGAGGACTGAGTAGATGGGGAAGGGGCCTTGCACGGGCAGCAGAAGAGACCCCTCGGCTCCTGCAACCCCACGCCCTGCTCTAGGCCGAGGCGGTGAAGAGGAGCGGGGGAGAAAGGAAAGACGCAGGGACCCTTTTTTCTTCAGTGATATCCGCTTGTTTAAAGGAGGAGGGTAACATTCCCCAGGACACCCTCCTGGAGTGGTAGGAAGGCCCGTCCTGGAGGGAGGTGAGAAGCCCCAGGGCGGTGCAGAGGGAAGCAGAGAGGCGATGAAGGAAAATGAACAGGAGGGGAGAAATCACGCATGAATATTTTCCCAGAGAGAAAGAATCCCACAAGTGGCAGCATGGCTTAAAAATGTCTTATTTGCACCAGAGCTGCCCATGCCGGCACCATGGGCCCAGAGGGCAGTGAGAGCTGCACTTTGACATGAACACGGACATGGGACTAAGCACCAAGTGGGAAGCCAAGTCAGAGCCAGGCCTCTACTCCCAGGAATTTCCTTCTTGATTTCCACAGGACTCAGGGAGGACGGTGGCAGGGTCCAGGCGGGCATGGTCGGGGCAGAGGCTCTGAAGGTGCAAAGGTGTAGAGGACTGAGCTGAGGTGAGGGGGGGGGCACCGGGGAGAGGAGCAGGGTCTCTGAGCCACCTGTAGCCGAGGGGACTGTGGCGGGGCAGGGACAGGGTGACATGTGCCCCCGTGAGTCAGACAGGTGCCGGGCTCACCGTGTTGGGAGTCCCCGAGGTCCTAGGCAGGGGTTGGAGCTGGGACTGGGGCTGGAGAGAGAGACAGAGGGCAGATCCCACTCAGCCAGCCCCCCCGATGGCCCTGCCCCTGAAAGGGGACCCCTGAGGGGCTCAGATAGATCCCAAGGAAGCCAACAGCCGGATTCCCTTCAGGCTCGTTCCTTCTCCCTAGAAACAGGTGCCCATCCTCTCATTCCACTCTAGAAAAAGCCAGGCGTCCGAGGCCCCTTTCACCAGTGCCCGGAGCCCTCTGAGCTTCTGTGGGGGGACAAAGGATGGACTGGCTAACAGAAGGGTGGGGAGTGGGGTGCAAAGTGACTCCTCGGTGGCAAAACATGGAGATGAATGAAGACACAAAAGCCGTGTTCTGGGAGACTGCCCTCCTTGAGGTCACCTGGGGCTTAGCAGGTGGCCCAGAAGCCCAGAGACAGTAGATGGGCCTGGAACAATGGGCCCTTCAGTCCGGCCGGGACGCCTCCCTCCCCATAAGCACGCGGCTTGGCGTTGGCAGAGCTGCCTGGCGAGGGGGCCGAGTCTGACTTGCTGAGAGTCATCTCCCCACACTGAGACCCACGAGGAAATTCGACTTAAATATTCAGTTGCCGTGGCAACCTTCTCCACTGGTCCTCCCCATGTCATTCTCCAGCGTGGCAAACCGTGGTTGGAACTTTTTGCTTCAACTGGAAACTTACGGTTGCCAAGGCAACCCCCTGAAAGCACCCCAAGGAGACAGGTGGGCTGCGGGTGGGGGCGGGGGCCTGTCTTGGGGGTGGGGGGGTTCAAGATGGCTGCCCAGTGGGCAGAGGAGGGGTCCGGGGCAACGGGGCTGGGGGTGAGGTGAGTGAGTTTGAGGTAGAACATGGTGGAGAAGGGGGTTCCAGAAAAAGAGGACAATGGGCCTCCACAAGGCCCTCATTCATCCCCTCCTTCACCTGTTCGTAAGTCATTCATTCATTCACTCGCTCACCCACACGCTCTACCCCACGAGCGTCTGTTCTGTTTTCTGGCTCTTTTGTTTCCTGTAGGCTTGGGTGGATGGAGGGATGGGCAGGACCCTACACACACACTCACACTCACACACTTGCACACTCACACATGCACTCAGCCCATGTGGAAAAACAGGAACAGAGAGCACCGACTTTGGAGTCAGACAGACATGGAGGTCATTCAGATTCCCAACTCCCCTCATTTATCTGGGAGAACGTCAGACTTGAACGAGCTTTGGAAGGTGCTGGGAGCAGCAAACAACCCGAGTTCCCGTAACGCCCTGAGAAGGGGCCCCTGCCCCTGAGGAGTGTGTGGGCAGCAGTCATGGCCCCAGCTCCGGGCTCCAGGCTGCTCCTCCCGTGGGGGAAGCGCCGCTCCCGAGGGGAAACTGGGGGGACAATGCAGAAACAGGGGCCGGGCCAGGCTGGGAAGGTCCTCACCTGCTGCCTCCCCTGAGGTCCCTCCAAGAAGAAAGTCTGGGGAGGGAAGGAGAAGGAAGCAGGTGACATCCAGGAGGCCTCCCTGCCAGGGCTTCTAGGTACTGTCTCCCCGTATCCCAGCAACCCCATGAGGCTGTTTTCTTTCCCTCTGTTTGGCAGATTAGGAAACTGAGGTTCAGAGAGGTAGAGTGAGGTCACCCTGAGAGTGAGCAGGTTGATCCAGAATTCACCCGTGGGCTGCGTTCCTTCCAAAACCCCTCAGAAAATCCTCACACTGTCCTAGGAGGCGGATTCCATTATCCTGCTCGCTGACGCAGAACGTGCAGCTAAGTGAGGTTAGGCAGCTCACCTGACGTCACAGGACTCCTCTGTGCTGCCCCTCTCCGCCCAAACACCCGCACCGGGGGCCAGAGTCTGTGCCCTGCAGACCCCTGCGAAGTCACCCCTGGGGAGGGGGATGGAGGGGAACCAACAGAAATCCATTATTTCAGCTCTACCCTCAACCTTCAACACTGTTACTCGAGGACCTGGGCGTGGCCACTGGTCAGGGTGCAGTATCGGGGGCAGGGGTTAGGGACCCACTGAGGTCCTGTGGCCACGTGGAGTTGGACAACGGCTGGCAGACCAGGCAGGCGACCGGGACAGGACAGCTCCGTTTCTTGCTCTGTCACTATCATTGTCAAGACCGGAGACCCCTTCAAAGTGTGAGGACTATAGATGGGGGGAAGGGGGAAGGAGGAGGTGACTCCGGGAGGTGGGGAGTTATGTCTCCCTGCTTCCAGAGGAGGAAACCAAAGTTCAGAAACCTTTAGTGATGGATCCAAGGCTCACAATGACCAAAGGACCTGCAGATCTGAGCCCCAGACCAGACCGATGGGCCCGTATCCGGGGCTCCTCTGGCTGCCACAGGGCCACTTCTGTTTCTGACCCTTCTCCTCTCCCCACATGCAGCCGGGCAGCCCCTGGCCACAGACTTTCAGCTGCACGTCCCCCCACCAATTCTTCATTCTCCCTCCACCTCCCCGGGAAGTTGGTCCCTGCTCTCCCGCCCACCCAGAACATTCCTCCCCAGATACCTGCTCACACTGTGTGCAGGATTTTGCTTTAACATCCCCTCCACGGAGAGGGTTCCTCCGACCATGTTCTCTGAACTAGGCACCCCTCCTACTTAAAATAATTAGCTTTGAAGCAAGTGGGCACTGACAAATGAGACAAGACAGCCATGCTGGGCGATGGGCACCTCGGGGTTCATTGCTCAATTGTCTCTATCTTTTTATATGTTTGAAATTTCCCATAGTCAAGTTTTTTAAAAATAATAAATTACATACGTTTTATTTTTTTATAAGAATGTATCACACCAGGGTTAGAGACAAGGCAGAGCGATAACTCCTTAGTGACAGAAGCTCAAGCAGGAGAGGCCCGCAGAGCAAAGCCACCACTGGTGGAGGCTCCCCAAATAATGAATTATAGAATCAACATTCCTGGGCGGGCTGGGTGGCTTAGGGGGGTTAAGCATCCGACTCTTGATTTCGGCTCAGGTCCTGATCTCAGGGTCGTGAGAGTGAGTCCCGCCTCAGGCTCTGCTCTCAGAGTCGGCTTGTCTCCCTGTGCCCCTCCCCCCACTCGCACACTCTTACTCTCTCTCAAATAAATAAATAAATGAAGCCTTTAAAGAGAGAGAAATCACTATTCCTTCTGCCTATCTCTATCCCATCACCCTGGTTTCTCTTCCTTCCTGGTATTTTTTTTTTAAGATTTTATTTATTTATTTGAGAGAGAGAGAGAACAAGCAGGGAGAGGGGCAGAAGGAGAGGGAGAAGCAGAGTCCCCGCTGAGCAGGGAGCCCGATGCTGGACTTGATCCCAGGACCTCAGGATCATGACCTGAGCCGAAGGCAGACGCTTAACTGATTGAGCCCCTCCAGGTGCCCCCTTCCTTCCTAATATTTAACTCCACCTGGCATCATGCGATGCACCCGTTGGGCCCCCATGGGCCCAGACTCAGGAGGAGCGTGAGGGACAGGACTGCTGTATTCCAGTGCAGCTCAGGTAGAGGGTCTAAGGGGGATGCTCAGCATGGACCAGAGCGTGGGGGCCTTGGTGGACAAGCAGGGGAGCCTGGGCCTTGACCAGGGCATGGAGATAGAGCGAGCACACAGCCCCTGTCCCACCTGCCTCACCCACCTCCTGTCTGTTCCAATGACACAGCGACTCGCTTCCACTTCTGAGTTTTTACACTTATTCCCTCCGCCTAGGAAGCTCTTCCCTGACTCTCCTCCTCGTCCTGGTCTAAGCATGAACGTGGGCTGTGCAGAGAGGCTGACCCTGAGCAGCCCTCAGGAACAGATGTTCGGGGATTATCCTCATCAGCACCCCTGTTTCCCAGCTTTGATGTTCCCAGTTGTCTCCCCTGCCCCCTGCAAGCACACCTTCCATCTGTGGCTTTGCGGGATGTTCCCCTAGAAGCAGGGCATATTTTCCCAGCACCCTGACGGTGGACTTGACCATGAGACGAGCTCAGCCAATGGGATGTGGGCAGAAGTGAGAGCGTCCCAGCTCTGATCCTCCAGAAGCACGACAGCATTCTCTTGGCACGCTGCCCCCCTGCCATCCCCCTGGGATGCACACGTCCCGGGAAGGCCAAGGATGAGCAGCCTGTTGGGCCGCCCAGCCAGACCCACGGATCCCCAGTCGATCTGCAGACTTGGGAGTGAGAACGAAGGACTGTTGCGGAAGCCCCGCGTTTGGGCTTGTTAGGTGGCGAATTGGGGACCATCGATGACTGGTCTGTGCAACTTAACCTGCCCTCACTTATCTCCCTGAGTAGTCGCTGTGGTCTCAGCCTACGCTCACCCGCAGGCTCTGCGAGGCCGGGCCCTCCCTGTCTGCTCTAGTGTCAGTACCCAGGACAGGATGGGGTCCCAGGGTTGGAGAACGTCGAATGTGTGCATCAAGCCAGGGAGTGAGTGGTTACAGGGTCTTAAGGGTCGGAGTCAGGGGAGGAGAATCACATGTGTGTGAGGAAGATGGCTGGAGCTGGGTAGTGGCTGCAGGAGGAAACAGACTCCGTGGCGGGGGGCCGGGTGGGGGGCGGTTTGCAGGAGATCCAGTGAGGAAGTTCATGCTGTGGTCCAGAAGGAGACACAGGTGTCCAGGACTCTAGACAGAACAGAGAAGCCAACAGCCTTGGGATGTGTAACCACAAAACTGAGGCCGCTTCAGCCCGTCCTGCAGGCCAGGCTCTCCCTACACCCCACTTCATTAAATCCTCAAACCGCCCTATGGGCTGGGCTCTGTGATCATCCCCGTTTTCAAGAAGAATACATCAAGGCACAGAGAGGCTCCTAATCTTCCCAGGTCATAGGGCGAGTGAGCAGCGGCTGCCCATTGAGGCAGCCCAGCCCTGGGGTCCTCACGCCGACCCCCTCCCCACACCCTTGCATTCCAGCCTCACATTTCAGAGCAACATCGGGGGTCCGGAGACCCCGGTGGCATGAGGGGAGGCAGAGAAGTTCGCCCCCAGCAGCTGTGGGAGGAGGGGAAGGCTCACCGCTGGGGGCTTCCAGGGAAAGTGTTTCTGGTTTGAACGGTTTGATTCAAGCCACTGGTTCAAGCCTCTATTGCATATTGGGAGCCCTTCCCCAGGGGGGCTGGAGGGAGGCCGGACCTGTGAACACAGAGAGGGGGGCTTCACCGGACTCCAGACTTTCTCCGCTCCCTCCCCCTCGCTCGCCCCACCCCAGGAGGACGAGGTGGATGCTTCATCCCAGAGTCAGTGACCCATGTGTGGACCACCCACACCCTTCCGCCAGGGTTAGAGACAAAGCCGAGCAAGAACTCCTTAGTGATCGAAGTTCAGGCATCGGGGAGGGGCCCGCAGAGCAGAGCCAGGAGGAGGGAGTCTCTCTGCAGGCCCCCAATACTCCTCTGGGTGGAACCCCCCCAGCTGGTGGGAGGAGGTGTGGAAGGGAACCCTCCCATCTGCTTACTCTTTACAGTTTACTGAGCACTTTCCCACATGTCTCCGAGTCTAATCCCCGTGGCGGCCTTGCTGACTTCCCTGCACACACACCTGGAAGGACCAGACCTGGATGGGACCCCGGGCTAAAGGCCACCCCATTTACTCTGCACGCCGAGTGATGCAGGGGTCGTGTCCAGACATTGGAGGCATGAATCCGGCTGACATCACAAGGGTGTGGGATCTGCCCACGCAGGGGCCTGGGGACTCGCCAGGTAGGCGATCAGTGCCCCCACGGAGTTGTCTCTCTCCATGGAGGGAGCCAGAATCCTTAGAAGGAAACTCATATGCGGAAAGGCTCCCAGAAAGAATGTGGCCCACGGTGATGCTCAGCGAAGCGGGGAGGGGGGTGGAGGCTGAGGCTATGCCATTCCTTGGAGCAGCTCAGACTGGGACTGGAGGAGAAGCCAGACTGGAAAATTCCGTGGGCAGAGCCCACAGAAGCCTCTGGCTCCTGACTTCTTCCTCCTCCCTCAGACCAGCAGCCACTCCTGCCTCAGACCCTCTTCTGCATACACTGCCGTGCCCCGGGGGTTCTAGATGTTGCAGGTACAGCAATGGGAGGGAGGGACAAGGTTTCACACACGGCTGGTGGGTGAGACAGAACGAGGGTCAGGAGGGAGGGCTCTCCTCCAGCCCCACACGGGACACCTGGCTTTCTCGGCGGGGAATCCAGGGTCTAGAATGTTCCAGCCAAGAATGTGCTTCCACGGCCCACCTCCTCTCCTGCAACAGCCAGGACTCCTTTTGCTCCAAGATGCTGCTCCCTGTTAAACTCCGATCCGCCCCCCAAAGGCGAATACACGGGCCTCGTGCAACAGGGATGCCTAGTTTGTCCTTGGTTTTCTGTTTCCGTGCCTCGGCAGGAACCTCGGGGAATGGCTGCTCTGTGCCAGGCACTGGGCCGGGTCCCCAGGAGATGAGAAGACGGGCCCGGATGGGCACAGATCAGATGGTGGCCATACCAGGAGATGAAGAACCACCTGCTGTGCGGTCACTCCAATTTTCCAAGTAGCAGGAATCTGTTACAAGAATCTGCCGAACTTCGGGCCGCTGGGTGATGCAGCGGTTTGAGTGGCCGACTCCTGGTTTCGGCTCAGGTCATGATCTCACGGGCATGAGATCGAGCCCCGCGGCGGGCTCCGCGCTCAGCAGAAGTCGACTTAAGATTCTCCCTCTCCCTCTGCCCCGCTGCTGTCCCCACTCTCTCTGTGTCTCTCAAATAAATTAATAAATCTTTTTAAAAAAGAAAAAAATTTCTGCCGACCTAGACGGGACCAAATGCCCAAAACACGTCCAGCTCATAGTGAAACGCATCAACATCAGTATTCCCTTGTCCTCTGGTGGCCCAGGCCTGTGAGACACAGCAGCATCTCGGCCCTGATCACTCTCTCTTCTTCCCATTTCACAGCTGAGATGACTGAGGCCTAAGAAGGTCATGCAGCCGGGCAAGGGCCCAGCTGGGACACAAACTCCGACCGTGCTAGGCAAGTGTCTGTGTCTTCGCAGCAGCCTGGCCACTCTGGGCCTGGGCTTCTCGGCCTGGTGTGCAGCCGGAGAGGAGGAGTTCTGGCCTGCTGGGGCAGGTCTGTGTGCAGCGGGAGAGAAGGAGTTAGCACAGAGACACGCCAAGAAGAGAGAACATGACAGCCTTCTCAGAGCCCTCCTTTCGGACTCGCCTTATGTCTCCGTGGCCAGAGGTGGGTGCCCTGGTGGGTCTAGCTGCAAGAGAGCCTGGGAGGTGGGTGCATCCCCTGATCCGCCCCCAGCACCCTTGGGTCCTTGCAAAAGGAAGAAGAGGGACCAACATGGGTGGGCAACTTCACTGTGTCTGCCTCATTTTTTACGATGAAGATGAGGACCACTTTAATGAGTATCATTATCAGTCTGGCCATTCCCTGCCCGATGCCAGCACAGCCTCCGGCCCCGACCCCAGGCCACCAGACACACACAGACCCGCAGGACGGACCTCTGAGACCGGGCCGCAGCCCCTCAACGCACAGGACGCAGAGGCTTCTTGTCAGCCTGGAGATGGCAGGAGCCACGGCCCCCGCCCTCCACCCGAGTGGCCCCAGCAGGGACAGCTATTTTGAGAACAGCTGGCTGGCAGGTGGCACCTCGTGATGGAGCAGTTCTCACTTGAGCCA